>JAPXFQ010002658.1:0-204865 GCA_028564705.1 Apricaphanius iberus | reverse complement strand
TTTCGGTTAACAGCCGAACGCGCTAACCAATTGCGCCACAGAGACACAGGCCTTAGCAACTCAAAGATTGCCACCGCACCCATGTATGAAAAACGCAACATCCTGTCATTGGAGAAACCAATTGCTGCATATTTTGAAGTAGTTATAATTTAGGCGTTGTGCTTTCGGGGAATTGTTTTGACATGAAGTATTGCAAACATTGCTCTACCTCTTGAAAGCAATAATGTTGACTAACACAAAGACTTTCCTCTTAGTATTTGGGTGTGTTTTGTCAGCTCTCACCATGGGCACACTATCTATTACAATCAGACAGGTAACTTAGTCTGCTGAAAATCAGTTGAGCAACACATTGCCCTATACTTTTTTTTTACTGTACAATCAGAAAGGGCTCATCAGATAAAAGCCCTTGAGCTTCCATTATGGCTTCAGAATAAAGACAGACGTCCCTGGGTGGGCTTGAACCACCATCCTTTCGGTTAACAGCCGAACGCGCTAACCAATTGCGCCACAGAGACACAGGCCTTAGCAACTCATAGATTGCCACCGCACCCAGGTATGAAAAATGCAACATTCTGTCCTTTGAGAAACCAATTGCTGCATATTTTGAAGTAGTTATAATTTAGGCGTTGTGCTTTCGGGGAATTGTTTTGACATGAAGTATTGCAAACATTGCTCTACCTCTTGAAAGCAATAATGTTGACTAACAGAAAGACTTTCCTCTTAGTATTTGGGTGTGTTTTGTCAGCTCTCACCATGGGCACACTATCTATTACAATCAGTCAGGTAACTTAGTCTGCTGAAAATCAGTTGAGCAACACATTGCCCTATACTTTTTTTTACTGTACAATCAGAAAGGGCTCATCAGATAAAAGCCCTTGAGCTTCCATTATGGCTTCAGAATAAAGACAGACGTCCCTGGGTGGGCTTGAACCACCATCCTTTCGGTTAACAGCCGAACGCGCTAACCAATTGCGCCACAGAGACACAGGCCTTAGCAACTCAAAGATTGCCACCGCACCCAGGCATGAAAATTCCGGAGTTGTACTTTCGGGGAATTGTTTTGACATGAAGTATTGCAAACATTGCTCTACCTCTTTAAAGCAATAATGTTGACTAACACAAAGACTTTCCTCTTAGTATTTGGGTGTGTTTTGTCAGCTCTCACCATGGGCACACTATCTATTACAATCAGACAGGTAACTTATACTGCTGAAAATCAGTTGAGCAACACATTGCCCTATATTTTTTTTTACTGTACAATCAGAAAGGGCTCATCAGATAAAAGCCCCTGAGCTTCCATTATGGCTTCAGAATAAAGACAGACGTCCCTGGGTGGGCTTGAACCACCATCCTTTCGGTTAACAGCCGAACGCGCTAACCAATAACACCACAGAGACACAGGCCTTAGCAACTCAATGATTGCCACCGCACCCAGGTATGAAAAATGCAACATTCTGTCCTTTGAGAAACCAATTGCAGCATATTTTGAAGTAGTTATAATTTAGGCGTTGTACTTTTGGGGAATTGTTTTGACATGAAGTATTGCAAACATTGCTCTACCTCTTGAAAGCAATAATGTTGACTAACAGAAAGACTTTCCTCTTAGTATTTGGGTGTGTTTTGTCAGCTCTCACCATGGGCACACTATCTATTTCAATCAGACAGGTAACTTACTCTGCTGAAAATCAGTTGAGCAACACATTTCCCTATATTTTTTTTTTACTGTACAATCAGAAAGTGCTCATCAGATAAAAGCCCCTGAGCTTCCATTATGGCTTCAGAATAAAGACAGACGTCCCTGGGTGGGCTTGAACCACCATCCTTTCGGTTAACAGCCGAACGCGCTAACCAATTGCGCCACAGAGACACAGGCCTTAGCAACTCAATGATTGCCACCGCACCCATGTATGAAAAACGCAACATCCTGTCATTGGAGAAACCAATTGCTGCATATTTTGAAGTAGTTATAATTTAGGCGTTGTGCTTTCGGGGAATTGTTTTGACATGAAGTATTGCAAACATTGCTCTACCTCTTGAAAGCAATAATGTTGACTAACACAAAGACTTTCCTCTTAGTATTTGGGTGTGTTTTGTCAGCTCTCACCATGGGCACACTATCTATTACAATCAGACAGGTAACTTAGTCTGCTGAAAATCAGTTGAGCAACACATTGCCCTATACTTTTTTTTTACTGTACAATCAGAAAGGGCTCATCAGATAAAAGCCCTTGAGCTTCCATTATGGCTTCAGAATAAAGACAGACGTCCCTGGGTGGGCTTGAACCACCATCCTTTCGGTTAACAGCCGAACGCGCTAACCAATTGCGCCACAGAGACACAGGCCTTAGCAACTCATAGATTGCCACCGCACCCAGGTATGAAAAATGCAACATTCTGTCCTTTGAGAAACCAACTGCAGCATATTTTGAAGTAGTTATAATTTAGGCGTTGTGCTTTCGGGGAATTGTTTTGACATGAAGTATTGCAAACATTGCTCTACCTCTTGAAAGCAATAATGTTGACTAACAGAAAGACTTTCCTCTTAGTATTTGGGTGTGGTCAGCTCTCACCATGGGCACACTATCTATTTCAATCAACTCAAAGATTGCCACCGCACCCAGGCATGAAAATTCCGGAGTTGTACTTTCGGGGAATTGTTTTGACATGAAGTATTGCAAACATTGCTCTACCTCTTTAAAGCAATAATGTTGACTAACAGAAAGACTTTCCTCTTAGTATTTGGGTGTGTTTTGTCAGCTCTCACCATGGGCACACTATCTATTACAATCAGACAGGTAACTTAGTCTGCTGAAAATCAGTTGAGCAACACATTGCCCTATATTTTTTTTTACTGTACAATCAGAAAGGGCTCATCAGATAAAAGCCCCTGAGCTTATTATGGTTCAGAATAAAGACAGGTCCCTGGGTGGGCTTGAACCACCATCCTTTCGGTTAACAGCCGAACGCGCTAACCAATTGCTCCACAGAGACACAGGCCTTAGCAACTCAAAGATTGCCACCGCACCCATGTATGAAAAACGCAACATCCTGTCATTGGAGAAACCAATTGCTGCATATTTTGAAGTAGTTATAATTTAGGCGTTGTGCTTTCGGGGAATTGTTTTGACATGAAGTATTGCAAACATTGCTCTACCTCTTGAAAGCAATAATGTTGACTAACACAAAGACTTTCCTCTTAGTATTTGGGTGTGTTTTGTCAGCTCTCACCATGGGCACACTATCTATTTCAATCAACTCAAAGATTGCCACCGCACCCAGGCATGAAAATTCCGGAGTTGTACTTTCGGGGAATTGTTTTGACATGAAGTATTGCAAACATTGCTCTACCTCTTTAAAGCAATAATGTTGACTAACACAAAGACTTTCCTCTGAGTATTTGGGTGTGTTTTGTCAGCTCTCACCATGGGCACACTATCTATTACAATCAGACAGGTAACTTAGTCTGCTGAAAATCAGTTGAGCAACACATTGCCCTATATTTTTTTTTTACTGTACAATCAGAAAGTGCTCATCAGATAAAAGCCCCTGAGCTTCCATTATGGCTTCAGAATAAAGACAGACGTCCCTGGGTGGGCTTGAACCACCATCCTTTCGGTTAACAGCCGAACGCGCTAACCAATTGCGCCACAGAGACACAGGCCTTAGCAACTCAATGATTGCCACCGCACCCATGTATGAAAAACGCAACATCCTGTCATTGGAGAAACCAATTGCTGCATATTTTGAAGTAGTTATAATTTAGGCGTTGTGCTTTCGGGGAATTGTTTTGACATGAAGTATTGCAAACATTGCTCTACCTCTTGAAAGCAATAATGTTGACTAACACAAAGACTTTCCTCTTAGTATTTGGGTGTGTTTTGTCAGCTCTCACCATGGGCACACTATCTATTACAATCAGACAGGTAACTTAGTCTGCTGAAAATCAGTTGAGCAACACATTGCCCTATATTTTTTTTTACTGTACAATCAGAAAGGGCTCATCAGATAAAAGCCCTTGAGCTTCCATTATGGCTTCAGAATAAAGACAGACGTCCCTGGGTGGGCTTGAACCACCATCCTTTCGGTTAACAGCCGAACGCGCTAACCAATTGCTCCACAGAGACACAGGCCTTAGCAACTCAAAGATTGCCACCGCACCCATGTATGAAAAACGCAACATCCTGTCATTGGAGAAACCAATTGCTGCATATTTTGAAGTAGTTATAATTTAGGCGTTGTGCTTTCGGGGAATTGTTTTGACATGAAGTATTGCAAACATTGCTCTACCTCTTGAAAGCAATAATGTTGACTAACAGAAAGACTTTCCTCTTAGTATTTGGGTGTGTTTTGTCAGCTCTCACCATGGGCACACTATCTATTTCAATCAACTAAAAGATTGCCACCGCACCCAGGCATGAAAATTCCGGAGTTGTACTTTCAGGGAATTGTTTTGACATGAAGTATTGCAAACATTGCTCTACCTCTTGAAAGTAATAATGTTGACTAACACAAAGACTTTCCTCTAGTATTTGGGTGTGTTTTGTCAGCTCTCACCATGGGCACACTATCTATTACAATCAGACAGGTAACTTAGTCTGCTGAAAATCAGTTGAGCAACACATTGCCCTATATTTTTTTTTACTGTACAATCAGAAAGGGCTCATCAGATAAAAGCCCCTGAGCTTCCATTATGGCTTCAGAATAAAGACAGACGTCCCTGGGTGGGCTTGAACCACCATCCTTTCGGTTAACAGCCGAACGCGCTAACCAATTGCGCCACAGAGACACAGGCCAGCAACTCATAGATTGCCACCGCACCCAGGTATGAAAAATGCAACATTCTGTCCTTTGAGAAACCAACTGCAGCATATTTTGAAGTAGTTATAATTTAGGCGTTGTGCTTTCGGGGAATTGTTTTGACATGAGGTATTGCAAACATTGCTCTACCTCTTGAAAGCAATAATGTTGACTAACAGAAAGACTTTCCTCTTAGTATTTGGGTGTGTTTTGTCAGCTCTCACCATGGGCACACTATCTATTTCAATCAACTCAAAGATTGCCACCGCACCCAGGCATGAAAATTCCGGAGTTGTACTTTCGGGGAATTGTTTTGACATGAAGTATTGCAAACATTGCTCTACCTCTTTAAAGCAATAATGTTGACTAACACAAAGACTTTCCTCTTAGTATTTGGGTGTGTTTTGTCAGCTCTCACCATGGGCACACTATCTATTTCAATCAGACAGGTAACTTAGTCTGCTGAAAATCAGTTGAGCAACACATTGCCCTATATTTTTTTTTACTGTACAATCAGAAAGGGCTCATCAGATAAAAGCCCCTGAGCTTCCATTATGGCTTCAGAATAAAGACAGACGTCCCTGGGTGGGCTTGAACCACCATCCTTTCGGTTAACAGCCGAACGCGCTAACCAATTGCGCCACAGAGACACAGGCCTTAGCAACTCAAAGATTGCCACCGCACCCAGGTATGAAAAATGCAACATCCTGTCATTGGAGAAACCAATTGCTGCATATTTTGAAGTAGTTATAATTTAGGCGTTGTGCTTTCGGGGAATTGTTTTGACATGAAGTATTGCAAACATTGCTCTACCTCTTGAAAGCAATAATGTTGACTAACACAAAGACTTTCCTCTTA
Organism: Apricaphanius iberus; assembly: GCA_028564705.1. Lineage (NCBI taxonomy): Eukaryota > Metazoa > Chordata > Actinopteri > Cyprinodontiformes > Aphaniidae > Apricaphanius > Apricaphanius iberus. The sequence continues at coordinate 199,210 of JAPXFQ010002658.1, read as the reverse complement.
GTATTTGGGTGTGTTTTGTCAGCTCTCACCATGGGCACATTATCTATTACAATCAGACAGGTAACTTAGTCTGCTGAAAATCAGTTGAGCAACACATTTCCCTATATTTTTTTTTACTGTACAATCAGAAAGGGCTCATCAGATAAAAGCCCCTGAGCTTCCATTATGGCTTCAGAATAAAGACAGACGTCCCTGGGTGGGCTTGAACCACCATCCTTTCGGTTAACAGCCGAACGCGCTAACCAATTTGTCAGCTCTCACCATGGGCACACTATCTATTTCAATCAGACAGGTAACTTAGTCTGCTGAAAATCAGTTGAGCAACACATTGCAGTCCATATCGTCCCCATGTAGGACCCACTTAGGATTTAAAGCTAGGACCAAGATGGGTCTTGTGTATTTTGCCATATGGGGCCCATTTAAAACCTAATGTAATCCTACATGACACCCACATTGGCAGTTGGCATGGGGCCAACATGGAACCTGCGGACAATCCCACTTGCAACCCATATTTCAGTCCACATGGTCCCCATGTAGACCCACTTATGATTGAAAGGTGGGACTAAAACGGGTCTTACGTGTTTTTCCCATATGGGGCCCACTTAAAACCTAATGTAATCCTGCATGACACCCACATGGACAATTGGCGTGGGGCCAACATGGAACCCGCGGACAAAATCATATGGGTCCCGTCAGACAATCCCATGTGGGGCCCCTGTTTCAGCCCTCTTCTAACCCACATGGGCCCTATATAAAAATGTCGGCTGGGAAGCTACGGGATGAAACTCCTCAGATATGGCCGCTGCCAGATCAGTGTGGGGATATATTCAATTATTTGATCAACATGCTTTGACTTTACACAGCAGAAGCAAAGAAGATATTCAATCATTTGGTAAACTCCCAGTGGTTGACTCTTCAAACACATTTTATAACAATCATCAACATGACAATTTGACAAGTCACAACATATTAGTTACGACTCAGCCAGCGTAACCCCAGACAGGCTACTATTTATAACTTTACCAGATTACTGACATGCCATAGACATATTCACAACCCAAAGACAACAACAAATTACGGAGTTATTAAGGAACCATGGTGTGACAAGCTGAGGGCTTACACTGAGCAGGTTGTGTTAGCACTTTGTTTAGAGAACAGCTAGCTATGACATCACTGTCAGGCTGAGCGCAGCACCACGGCTTTTACCAGTGGTGCAAAAAGTGGGTATGCACTATATGCGGCACATAGGGGCGCTGCACCGGGAGGAGGGGGATTTCATGTGTAAATAATTTTTATGATCATCAATAAAATAGGGAAGGTACTGATTATCTTGGTCACGAGAGGGCTCCAACAACACACGCTCGTGCTGGAGCCCCTCTCCAGAGCGCACTTAAGGGTGCGCTGTAAGGGAGGAGGCGGCGGATAGGTTTAAATTGTCAGCGCCTGAGTTTGCCACTCTTTTGGACTGTGATGGACAATAAGAGAAGGAAGCTCCCGGGGGCTCAAAACATGAAAAGAAATAGGGAGAAGGAGAAAGATTGTGTCGGGATGAAGGATGGTTTATGGAAGCAGTTGAAAGACAGCAGGTAAATTGTGTCATGTACAGAGCTATGAAATGCAGCTGAGCATCTAACCGGGCGGGGGCGCTGGTCATGAGTCTGCATACCCATCAGAAAGTAGGTAGTTGGAACCCTAGCTTTTACTGTAAACAGCCGCCCATAAAGAAATAAAATAAATGTACAACCTACAGGCAATCGGGCAGCCGTTTGTACAACCATTAACATGTAAGAAAGTGGAGATAGCTAAGAGCTAGCTCATAGAGCTGACTTCCAGACTGTTTCAAACAGCTGACAAGCTACGGGTAGAAACTCCTCAGATATGACCGACGCCAGTTCAGTTTACAGATATCTACATTTGATCATCATGGCTCAACTTTACACAGCAGAAGGAAAGAAGGCACACATACATTACAGGCCAAAAGCTTGGACACACCTTCTCATTCAATGTGTTTTCTTTCTTTTCATGACTACATTGTAGATTGTCAATTAAGGGCATCAAAAACTATGAATGACTACATAATGTATGGAATTTGTATGTACTTAAACAAAAAGGGTGAAATAACTGAATTCATGTTATATTTTAGATTCCTTAAAGTAGCCACCCTTTACTCTGATTACGGCTTTGCATTCTCTTGAGCTTAAAGAGGTAGTCACCCGAAATGGATTTCCAACAGTCTTGAAGAAGTTCCAGTCTCGAGCCAGGGCTGAGCTTGGGCCCAGATAATAGGCCCATGCAGGGCTCTACTCTTGTGGACTGAATACCTTACCACAGTTTTTCTGATTTAAACCGTTAACTCCTCTGTTTTGTCAGTTGTCTTTCCCCATGGTTTAGCAGTTATCAAACGATTAGTCAGTGTTTCAGCAGCAGTCCGGACGTTTGTTCCAGATAAGAGGAGAATAGAAACTGCTTCTCTATGTTTGGTTATTATTTTAGGGCTGATTGGTGGTCTAGAGTTGATTTATCTTAGTTGTCTGAGGGGTAGTATAGTGACAACAGATCTTCAACATATTTTGGTCGTGAGTCATTCCATAATTTATAAACTAGTCGGAATATTTTGAAGTCTATTCTCTGAACTACAAGGAGCCAGTGTGAGGACTTTAGAACTGGGGTGATGTGCTCTATTTTCCAGTTTCTAATGAGGAAAGCGACCATTTGACTTCAGTTTTGTTTCAGTTTTGTTTCTTTTCAGTTGGGGAAAGTTAAGATAGGGGGAAAACTAGGATATTTATTGATTTGCTCAATGCATTCATTTAGGGTTTGGATGGGGTTCAAAGTCACCTAGTGACATTGTAATGTTAAACTGTCAACTGACTGCCATTTTATGGCAACTAATCTTATTGATTGTTATAATCTGGGCTAGCAGGAGCATCCAGATATTAAATAGAAGAGGCCCTGGGAGAAACCTTGGGAGATCCCACATGTGGTTTTTGTCACAATTTGATGAAAAATTGCCTTTAATTTCATGTCCTTTAGGTAAGACTCAAGCCAGCAAAGTACTCTACAAGAGAGACAGACTAAGCTCTCCAGTCATTTCAATAATATATCATGATCAACGGTGTCAAATGCCGCAATGAGGTCCAAACCTACCGGCACGGTCTGTATTTTTGCAGATGTCATTAAAAATTATGAGGAGGGCAGTTTCAGTGAGCATGGAAACAAGAATAAAGTAATATCAAGGAATAGGAAGCTATTTAACATGTTGTTTTTCCAATAATCTTGCTGATGAAAGGGAGATTAGAAATGGGCCTTTTGTTCTGCATTAATATTGTCCAGGTACTTCACCTTTAATAGGGGTTTGATGACTGCTGTTTTTAAAGCCTGAGGAAAGACAACTGATGGAAAGGATTAGTTAAATATTGCAATAAGCTCTGAGCCAATGAAAGGGAAATCTTTGGAAAGAAAATTTGTGGGTAAGATACTAAGGCAACAGGAGGAGGCTTTACTGGTTAATTGTTTAATATGTTTGATTGGTTTAGTTTTTGAAATAAGAATTTTTCTCTATATTGATGTTAAAACGGATGACATTGTTAGTGGGTGGTTCCTTTTAGAGTACTTCAACATTTCTAATCTGGCAGCACCCCGATAAAGTTTTCATATTTTGTTTCCCAGGTACAACAGAATGTCCAGCTCCATCAACAAGTGGACTCTTCATAATGGTTGACTTAACTGATGCCCACTGTAAACAAAAAACTCCACTATGCAAGACATGTCTCAAAATAAAGATAAATATTTAAAAAAGTTTATTCACAATATATTCTACCATCCCAACAAAACCTAATTTTTATCAAAAAACTAAATTCACCAAAATAAAAGACAATTACACATTTAAATTTCAATTATAAATGTTCAAAATGGTGCAAATATTAAACTATTTTCCAGTTTTGATCCTAGAACAGTGTGGAAATGTGTGACATCAACCCATGCCAGCAACTGTACTCTAGAGGGCATACTAAAGCTACTTCTAGAGTAGCATAAGGTGTTGATTTCTAAATGTTTTGTTCTTTTTTTTTCATCCAGAACACTATGGATTTTATTTTTTGATCAATTTTCTCAATTTTTTCCACTTTGCCATGGATATAATATTGAGCTTTGTGATGGCAGGATAAAAGATGTGTGAAATGAGGTTCCACTTTCAAAACTGAATCAATAAGCTCCTAAATGACAGAAAAAAGTCATTAAAGTAAATAAAAGAAATGACTACATAAAAGCTTCCCATATCCCATCACACACAACAGGATAGGAAAGTTCTACGGTGCTCGACTTTAGACCTTTAGCGCTTTCTTTTTTTCTGAATTGTACCTCGTATAATATAAATCTTAACAAAAGCCAAAAACATAAAAAAATATATATATATTTTTTTGTACAATTAGAGAGGGTTAGAAATGTCTTATATGCAGTTGTCCAATGAAATTGTACATATAAAAACTGTATTTATATGGAGTATAGTCTCTGGAGTAGAATTCTGATGTTATTTAAACTGTTTATACATGCCTATCATGAAAGGGTTTTCAGAATAATGAATTACAAGAGCTGAAATTTCCACAAATTTTGTCAGCCTAAACCAAAATCAGCTGATATCTGATATACCAACACAAAGTAGGTAGATCAACACAATTGTGAAGTGGAAAGCAAATGCAAGTATGGCACAGGCTACAAATGGGGCACAGCAAATATCAGTAGTTGGCAAATGAAGGTGTGTTTGATTAGTTGAGAAAAACCTTATCTGTTCATGTCCTTTTGAAAGAACAAAACAGCTGTGTTCACAAACAAACCATAAGTTCACACAAAAGTAGACATGCTCAAAACTAAGTTTCTTTCACAAGTTAAACAAAGTTAAACATACTTATAATTTATTCATTTTCCTCATTACCTCATCATTCTTCTCATTAACTCTGACCACCCTCACTGTCCCTCCTGAAGAAAATATTCTTCACAGCGTGATGTTGCCAGCACCATCTTCCCAGATAGTGTGGTAATGTGCAGTGTTAGCCTCTCCTTACACAAATCATTTTTAATGTAGGAGGATAGGCAGGATACGGGTTTAGGTCGAGTCCAGCGAGGTTGTGAGGGTATAATAAAAACCTCTTAGACCTGTAGTGTAAACTAGAGTCAAGATTAGTGGAAGACTTAGAAATTGCTAATAACATCTTACCCTTTTCCATCTTACTTTGTTTTCAAACTACTCAACTTGATCCGTCAGTTGTTACACCTGTGCTCAACTGCTGTCATTGAACATCTTCACACTTGCTACCAACACAATCTCTACATCATACATCTCAGTAGGTCTCTTTGCCACCTTTATTACATTCACCTTCTATCTCTATACACTACAAAGTACAATTCTTTGGATGGTAGTAATCTAAAGAAAATGGGAGTTGTTAAGTTAATTTTGTTTGTGTAGACTCTTTAAAGGTTAACTGGTCTCTCTAAATTGCCCTTTGGTATATGTATGTGCGTTTGTGTGTGTCTGCTTTATTAATGCAGCGTTTTCATACAAAGATTGCAACTCACACACAGGTTTTGATTTCTTTTCTGTTATGCATGGAAATTTAGCGACGGTCCGTTAACGAAATCACCACCTTCAGGAGCGAGTCTTTGGCACCGATGTATCCTCTCCATGAACACAGCTCTCCATGAGACATTTGAGGGAGTCTCCGCTTTAATGAAACTAATGTGTGTCGAATATCCAACTAACTTCACCATTGTAAGATTGCCATCTTATTTGGAGAAGTTATCTACGTCTATATGGTAACTTTCATGGGAAGACTCGTCGTTGTGACTGCTCTCATGTTCTTTTTCTTAAAGTAGAAAGAGTGGTTCTTTCCTGAAATTCTGAAAAATCCTCTACTATACCTTTAAATATATTTAAGTCATTTTGGTAGGCACCTTTTATCTAAAGGTGAAGCACAACCACAAAGTGGACATTATTTAGGTTTAACAAGATAAATATATAATCTAGAAATATAATCAATAATTCATTAAACACAAAAATGTAAGCACATTGGTATTATGATTAACCGTCATGCTTAGCAATATTTTCAGGACCTATATGGTGGATTATTCAAGGGATGCAAGATAAGAATTTTTAAGAGATTTATTTACAGTATGTAAAAAATTTAATGCAATCAAACAAGAAAGTCTGGTTCTGCAATATCAGGAACTGTAAGATTGAACTGGACAAGAAGCACTGATGACTGTATGTAAATTGAATAAAGAGAATGACTTAAAGCTTTGAGGATGGATTAATGGTTTGAAAGTGGTCTGGTTGCAAACTTTGGTTCAGTGGAGGTTCTTATCTAGAGGTAGATTTGTTAGGCTGAATAAATCCTAAATTTGGAATTGAGCAGATGGCTGGAAAGCAAGCACACAGATGATGACTAGTATGGCAAGCCGATTGAGCATTTATTCTAATATCTTGATATCATGTCATACTCTGCACTGTTTGTATCATGTTTTCTTCTGCTCACCAGCCTGCTAATTGGCTGATTGGTCATACCTGGGCTGCTCCCTATTTAAGCTCCTGCCCTACAGCCACTCAGTGCGAGATTGTCTGTTGCCACTACCTGTCACAGCTTTCAAGCTTTCGTGTCTGACTGCCTGATCGTGTACCTGACCCTCTTTGTCGTCTGACCTCTGCCTGGAACCCTGCTTGTTTCTGAACTCTGATTTCAGCCTTCTGGACCTCTGGATTTTCACTGCCTCTCTTGAGATTTGACCTGGACTGAATATTGGATCACAGAGTTTTGGATCACGGACCTTTGAAAACCTGCCCTGTGAAGTTAAGTTCTTTTCTGTTCTGCATCGGATCATTCCTGGTCAATTAAACACCCCTCTCCCCTGCTCCCAATATTTTACTCAGCTGAAGACTCATGAGCAGCTGCCTTTTGGGTACATGACCTGGGTGTGCCTGACCTGAAGCTACCTGCCTCCAGAGAGCACATTTTCAAAAATTTGTAGATAAAACCCTTTAATTGATCCTTCTGAATTGTGGTTTTGTCTTGATTCCAAACTCTGTCAAGATCTTTTGATATCAGGTATCATTGTCATGACGTTTATATTTTACTAGTCATATAATAAGGTACCAAAAAGTTTACTAACTGACTACTGAATGTCAAATTCCCACTTATATGCAAGATGGCGCCGCGTATGGACGCCTCGGCACTTCGCTGTTACTGTTTTACTCTTTTGCGTAGTTTTCTGCACTCCCTCTGCTATTAAAATTAGCAGAGAGGAACTTTTAAAAATTGGGCTATCCAGTGCCGGACTTTTTTCACCGGTCTTTACACAACCTGACTGCTTTATGGAGATTCTGATCGGAGGAGCAGCAGCGTTCTGTGGATTTAGACGGAGACGACGACGCGGGAAACGGGCTGGTGTGCTCGTCAAGCTGCGACAGCGGGGATTACGCACCGCTCTCCCATCCATACACCTGGGGAACGTCCGCTCTCTGCCTAACAAAATGGATGAATTGCTCCTTCTCCTATCCAAGAACTCAGACTTTAGTCGTTCTGCCGCCTTTTGCTTCACTGAAACCTGGTCCAGTGAACTCATCCCGGACAGCGCTCTAAAGCTGCCAGGCTTCCAGCTGTTCAGAGCGGACCGCTGCGCGGAGCTGACTGGGAAATCAAAGGGAGGTGGAACGTGCTTCTACATTAACGAAGGTTGGTGCACAGATGTCACAGTGTTAAAGAAGACATGCAGCCCTCACCTTGAGTCGTTCTTCATAAACTGTAGACCATTTTATTCACCGCGGGAGTTCGCCTCGTTTGTGCTGGTCGCTGTATACATTCCACCGCAGGCGTGTGTGACGGAGGCATTACATCACCTCGCCGATCAGATCACAGAAGTGGAGAAAAATCACCCGGACTCTCTGCTAATCGTTCTCGGGGATTTTAACAGAGCTAATCTCAAACTTGAACTGCCTAAATATAAACAACATGTGACGTGTCCCACCAGGGACATGAACACTTTAGATCACTGCTACACCACAATAAAAAATGCATATCGCTCTGTCCCCCGTGCTGCTTTGGGACTTTCCGACCACTGCCTGGTCCACCTCATCCCATCTTACAGGCAGAAGCTGAAATCTGCTAAGCCTGTAGTAAGAACTGTGAGGAGATGGACTGATGAGTCAAAGATGCAGCTACAGGCCTGCTTTGACTGCACTGACTGGAGCGTCTTTGAAGCAGCGGCTTCATCCCTGGATGAACTGACCGACACTGTGACATCCTACATCAGCTTTTGTGAGGACATGTGTGTGCAGACCAAAACCTTCTGCTCATTCAAAAACAATAAACCGTGGTTCACTGCAGAACTGAGACGGCTACGCCAGGACAAGGAGGAGGCCTACAGGAGTGGGGATCGGGACCTGTACAAACAGGCCAGGAACCAGCTGACAAGAGGGATCAAAGCAGCAAAGAGGAACTACAGTGCTAAGCTTAAGGACCGTTTTTCTGCTAACGACCCCTCTGCAGTTTGGAGCTACCTGCAGACCATTACTAACTGTAGGAGACCATCCCCCCACCCTGTGGAGAGCCCCCGCCTGGCTGAGGACCTCAACGACTTCTTTTCCAGGTTTGAAAGGACTTTCACACCTCCCACCTCCCCCACCATCTCCATCACAAAAGACCCAGCTTCACCCCAAACCACCCACGTACCTGCCTTGACGATCTGCGAACAGGACGTGCGCCAGCTATTTCAGAGACAGAAAATTAAAAAGGCTCAGGGACCAGACGGAGTGTCCCCAGCCTCTCTGAAATTCTGTGCTGACCAGCTGGCTCCCATCTTCACCCAGATCTTCAATAACTCCCTGGAGCTGTGTGAGGTCCCCTCCTGCCTCAAACGCTCCACCATCATACCGGTTCCCAAGAAGTCCCCAGTCACTGGATTAAATGACTACAGACCAGTTGCCCTAACATCTGTGGTCATGAAATCCTTTGAGCGTCTGGTACTGACCCACCTGAAGGACATCACAGATCCCCTGCTAGACCCCCTGCAGTTCGCCTACAGATCAAACAGGTCAGTGGATGATGCCGTCAACATGGCTCTACACTACATCCTGCACCATCTAGACTCTGCAGGTACCTACGCTCGGGTCCTGTTTGTGGACTTCAGCTCTGCGTTTAACACCATTGTCCCAGAGCTCCTCCACCAAAAACTGTCCCAGCTCACCGTGCCTCCCTCCACCTGTCAGTGGATTACCAGTTTCCTGACTGACAGGAGGCAGCAGGTGAAACTGGGTAAGTTCACATCCAGCTCCCGTTCCCTCAGCATCGGCGCCCCCCAGGGATGTGTTCTCTCCCCACTGCTCTTCTCCCTTTACACCACTGACTGCACGTCGAGGGACCCTTCTGTGAAACTCCTGAAGTTTGCAGATGACACCACCGTCATTGGACTCATCCGCGACGGCGACGAGTCTGTGTACAGAAAGGAAGTGGAACAGCTGGTTCTCTGGTGCAGTCAGAACCACCTGGAGCTAAACCCGCTCAAAACTGTGGAGATGACAGTGGACTTCAGGAAGAGACCACCATCAACATCTCCTCTCATGATCCTCAACAAGCCAGTCCCCACAGTGGAGTCTTTCAGGTTCCTAGGATCCACCATCACACGGGACCTGAAGTGGACCTCACACATCAACATAATAAGGAAAAAGGCCCAGCAAAGGCTGTACTTTCTGCGTCAGCTCAGGAAGTTCAACCTGCCCCAGGAGCTGCTGATCATCTTCTACACAGCAATAGTCCAGTCTGTCCTGACCTCATCCATCTCTGTCTGGTTCGGATCCGCCACCAGGCAAGACAAGGACAGACTGCAGAGAACAGTCAGGACTGCAGAGAGGATCATAGGAACCGATCTTCCCTCCATTCAGGACCTATTCCGGGCCAGGGTCAGGAAGCGGGCCAGGAAAATCACCACTGACCCCTCACACCCTGGCCACAATCTGTTTAGGCTCCTCCCCTCAGGTCGGCGTTACAGAGCGTTGTACGCCAAAACCACCCGACACAAAAACAGTTTTTTCCCCCAGGCTGTCGCTCTGACGAACTCTGTCTAGTCACAGTGTGTGAGTGCACTCACATAACAATAAACTATAACTCTGCACTTCTGTACATACTCACTGTAAAATAACCCCGGCTTGGTGTATATATTATCCTTTATTATTTACGATCTGATATTTATTTGTATTTTTACTTATTTTTGTTCTTATTTTTCTTTTTTTTTCTTTTTTTATTTCACTTATTCAAGTTCTGTACTGGAGGAAAAAGTTTGCCGGAGTCAAATTCCTTGTATGTGACATACTTGGCCAATAAACTGATTCTGATTCTGATTCTGATTGTTAACTTCTACATAATTTGGCCAGCCGCTTGAGCATTTATCTTGATATCATGTTTATCTTGATATCAGGCCAACATGCATGCCATTTTTGTCAACTAAGTAACTAGTGAGCTAGGTTTGTGCACACTAGTTAACAAGTGAACACATTTAGGCTTCACTAGTTAACTAGCGAGAGCCGGAAATGTCCACTAGTTAACTAGTAAAGACCAAAATACATACCAGGCAGCTAGTTGAAGGTTTTTGTGTCTCACTAGTTAACTAGTGACAGCAAAAAATGTGTACAAGTTAACTAGCGAAGGCATAACTCCTCACTACTTAACTAGTTGGAGTAGGTCAATGTCACTAGTTAGTTAGTGAAGCATGAATGGCTTACTAGCTAGCTAGGTGATGGCAGCAGGCTCACTAATTAACTAGTTGATGTATACTAGTAAACTAGTTAAAGCCTAAATTCACACTAGTCAGCTAGTGGCGCAGAATTCTAATTAGGAGGCGGATAATTCTCTAAATGGCATCTTTCTATTGGCTCTCTATGTCCAACTAAAATATGACAACCAATCACAGGGCAGAATTTCACAAAATCTCACCCAAAACATTTGGATGAGGCACACAAGTTAACATGCTGGCCAAATAAACTTTTAGCTAGTAAACTAGTGGCTTCAGTGTGACACTTACATGTAAACTAGTGAAGGCAGAACTGCTCACTAGTTAACTAGTGAAGACACACATTTTCTCTAGTTAACTAGTGAGGTCTAAAAAGTGTCACTAGTTTAGTAGTGTGCACCAAAACACCAACTAGTTAACTAGTAATGGCCATTTCCATTCAACTAGTTATATTTTAAGGTGCAAAAAGTGTCAATAATTTACTAGTATGCCCCAAAACGCCCACTAGTTAACTAGTGAAGGCCATTTCAACCCCACTAGTTAACTAGTGAGATGCAAAAATGGTCACTTGTTAACATTTAAAGGCAAAAATACCCCCTAGTTTACTAGTGAGGGTATTGCGGGCCTTACTAGTTAACTGTTGGCATGCATATTTCGTTCACAGTAAACTTGTTACACCTAAAAACACAAACAAGCTGACCATTTTTGTCCACTAGTTAACTAGTGGAATTGAAGTCTCAATAGTTTGCCTGTGTAGCAGTGAAGCAGCTCATTAGTTAACTAGTGCCTGAAACAGTCATGCAATTTCTAATGAGAGGCTGGTCAGAAGACTCCTGTAGGGTATCATCCGCATCATCAATTAATACAAAAGACTGATGTTCGCAAAAAAACCTTTAGTGCCAATGAAGGATTTTACTCTATATTCAATTTAAACCTTAACTCTATAAATTCCATGCGTGTTCATTTTATCAGAGAGGAGACGAGAGTAATTTAATTTTCTTTAGATTTTAATACAAGAAATCAAATACTGGTTCACAGGGTTGCTTAAAACAAATCAAATATTTAGCTTACAGAGTGGTATAAATTATTCACACTCTGGGTCACCCTACCTATGAGGAATGACAACGTATATAACAGAAACATTAAGTTTTATATTTTAACACAAAGTTAGAGAACCTCCCCCCTAACATTAAATATGGGACACAAAACATGATTGGTTCATTCAAACTTTTGCCAAGACCAGCCTCCTTACAACCATGCATGCATAACTAATGACCTTCCTGTTATTCTGACTTTACAACCCAGCTCTAACTAGATTTTCTGCTGATAAAGAGTGTGGTATCTTATCTGCATCCTTCCATTGTCAAGCCATAAATCTGCCTGTGCTTTCCTGCTCAATGTCCTGTTTTTCTGTGACCCAAACAAGAGCTGACTCTGCAAAATACCTCTAAAACAATCTTAAAAGTATAATTAAAAAGTATGGTAACTAAAACACCTTAATCAAACATTAATAAACGTTTAATATACTTCACCAACCAAACCAAACAATTTGCTTGGAGCCGAGAGCATTTCCACGATTTTTTGAGAAATGTGTGGGCTGAGAATGTAGTTTAAATAAATTATTGATGGTCGAGAAAAACTGAAACGTTGAGACATTTGCCTACATGTAGATCTATGTCGTTTTTAATGTAGTGTAAAATTCATTCAGTTTTCCAGTTGAGCCCAGGCTTCACGCAAGCATGAATTTAATCATATCAAATCATGTATTCATCAGAAGGTGATAAACCATCCACACGGGGTCTGGTAATCCCCTGCTGATGGAGATTTCTGCGGAGTATCAGCGCTTCCACGTCAACAGAAACAGAAACACTGTCTGCCGCTGCTTCCAGACTGTAAAAAAACTAAAAAGAATTGTGGAAGACTGTACACATTAACTGAAGGAAGATTACAGCAATGCACCACAACTTTGTCACTACAAATGTTATCAAAACATATTTTAATGCTGAACGATCTTAGTTTATAAAATTTGCTCTTAGAACAGCCTGGACAAAGTCAGCCATATTTTTTAGGTTTCTGAGTCCTAAATGGACCAATCAACATCCTAGTTCCGCCTTCTTCATTTGCATACAAGTGCGACATTGCGCACTTGTAAACTAGTGGCCAGTGTTGCGGTCCCACTAGTTAACTAGTGGCACAAAATGCCGGCTGTTTGTGTATTTATTCAAATTCCACCAGTTTACCAGTGTGATGGGCATTTTTCTCCAGCTAGTTCACTATGGACAGTGTTTTGTCTTTACTAGCTAACATGTGAGGCTCAATTTGCCCACTATAAGCTACTGAAAGACATTATAATGCAAATATGCTCACTAGTTAACTAGTTAAGTAGTGAGTCAGTCCTGTTCCTGTCCTATTACTAGTGAACTACTAAGGCGAAACATGTTAACTAGTGAACGCCAATTTAACTAGTTGAATGGAAATTGCCATCACTAGTTCACTAGTGGGTGTTTTGGTGCACCCTACTAAACTAGTGACACGTTTTAGACCTCACTAGCTAACTAGTGGGCATTTGTGTATCACTAGTTAACTAGTGAGCAGTTCTGCCTTCACTAGTTTACATGTAAGTGTACCACTGAAGCCACTAGTTTACAAGCTAAAGTTTCTTTGGCCAGTATGTTAACTTGTGTGCCACATCAAATGTTTTGGGTGGAATTTTGTGAAATTCTGCACTGTGATTGGTTGTCATATTTTAGTTGGACATAGGGAGCCAATAGAAAGACGCCATTTCAAGAATTCTCAGCCTCCTAATTAGAATTCTGCGCCACTAGCGGACTAGTGTGAATTTAGGCTTGAACTACTTTACTAGTAAGCCATTTATGGTTCACTAGTTAACTAGTGACATTGCACCAATGCATTTTTAACTGTTTTTTAGACATTAAATCCTGGATGGCAGAAAACTTTCTCCAGCTCAACCAGGACAAAACTGAGGTTTTGGTTATCGGTCTTGAAGCGAGAGAAACTTTTACCAAAACTGCAATCATTGTCTTTCAGTCCTTCTTTACAAATGAAGAATCCGGGCGTGATTTTTGACTCTGAGCTGACTTTTATTCCACACATTACAAATATCACTAAAATAGGTTTTTATCACCTAAAGAACATTGCCAGAGTCTGCCCCATTCTCTCTCGGGCCAATACGGAGATGCTAATGCATGCTTTTATCACCAGTAGAATCGATTATTGTAATGCCCTGCTTTCTGGTCTTCCCAAAAACACAACCTCAAGTTTACAGCTTTTACAGAATTCAGCAGCTTGTGTCCTGATGAAGACCAGGAGGCGAGAGCACATTACACCGGTCTTAGAATCGCTGCATTGGCTCCCCGTATGTTTTAGGGTCGATTTTAAGGTTCCAAATTGGTGGCCAAATTATGTACACATTAACAAGTGGGAATCTGATATTCAGTAGTCAGCTAGTAAATTTTTCTGTACCTTATTAGTTCACTAGTAAAATATAAACGTCTTTTAAATAGTTAACTCGTGAACATGCTGAGCAATACTAGTTACTAGTAAGATATGAAACATATGAACTAGTTAACTAGAGATAATTTGGGCCTTACTAGTTAACTAGTTGACATTTTGGCTGTCACTAGTTAACTAGTTCACACACACACACATGGCTCACTAGTTAACTATTGGACAGAAATGGCATGCATGTACACGACAATTATGCCTGATATCAATATATCAGAATAAATGCTCAGTCGGCTTGCAATATGCCATAGACTTGATATGGGAAAAATTTGTGGATGACTATGGCTTGAGCTGAGTATCGTGGACGTCCTATCACAATTAGGTCTTTTTAGGGAGTCCATAATCTGAATATTACACAATCAGTATTTTCAACCAGGAAACATAAAAGACATGAGGTGACTTTTACTTAATGTCTGTCAAACACTGATATTATTCAAAACATTAAGGACCAGTTGCAGCAAAAACAAGGAGAAAGCAAAAGTCTACCAGCAAAAGGGTGATCATTAGGTGTTAAATGGCCATCCTGCAGCTACTTGAATTTCCACGGAAAAGATTGCAGGCAGGTGCAGTCTGAAGCAGTCCACTCATCCTGTAGACCGTACACAGTAAAAAAATAACTTTTAATGATTTACTTGATTGTCAGCCTTGCATACGTTTCTGAATTTAAATAACTCACTGTTAAATTGCTCTACACTACATCCTGCACCATCTAGACTCTGCAGGTACCTACGCTCGGGTCCTGTTTGTGGACTTCAGCTCTGCGTTTAACACCATTGTCCCAGAGCTCCTCCACCAAAAACTGTCCCAGCTCACCGTGCCTCCATCCACCTGTCAGTGGATTACCAGTTTCCTGACTGACAGGAGGCAGCAGGTGAAACTGGGTAAGTTCACATCCAGCTCCCGTTCCCTTAGCATCGGCGCCCCCCAGGGATGTGTTCTCTCCCCACTGCTCTTCTCCCTTTACACCACTGACTGCACGTCGAGGGACCCTTCTGTGAAACTCCTGAAGTTTGCAGATGACACCACCGTCATTGGACTCATCCGCGACGGCGACGAGTCTGTGTACAGAAAGGAAGTGGAACAGCTGGTTCTCTGGTGCAGTCAGAACCACCTGGAGCTAAACCCGCTCAAAACTGTGGAGATGACAGTGGACTTCAGGAAGAGACCACCATCAACATCTCCTCTCATGATCCTCAACAAGCCAGTCCCCACAGTGGAGTCTTTCAGGTTCCTAGGATCCACCATCACACGGGACCTGAAGTGGACCTCACACATCAACATAATAAGGAAAAAGGCCCAGCAAAGGCTGTACTTTCTGCGTCAGCTCAGGAAGTTCAACCTGCCCCAGGAGCTGCTGATCATCTTCTACACAGCAATAGTCCAGTCTGTCCTGACCTCATCCATCTCTGTCTGGTTCGGATCCGCCACCAGGCAAGACAAGGACAGACTGCAGAGAACAGTCAGGACTGCAGAGAGGATCATAGGAACCGATCTTCCCTCCATTCAGGACCTATTCCGGGCCAGGGTCAGGAAGCGGGCCAGGAAAATCACCTCTGACCCCTCACACCCTGGCCACAATCTGTTTAGGCTCCTCCCCTCAGGTCGGCGTTACAGAGCGTTGTACGCCAAAACCACCCGACACAAAAACAGTTTTTTCCCCCAGGCTGTCGCTCTGACGAACTCTGTCTAGTCACAGTGTGTGAGTGCACTCACATAACAATAAACTATAACTCTGCACTTCTGTACATACTCACTGTAAAATAACCCCGGCTTGGTGTATATATTATCCTTTATTATTTACGATCTGATATTTATTTGTATTTTTACTTATTTTTGTTCTTATTTTTCTTTTTTTTATTTTTTTTTTATTTCACTTATTCAAGTTCTGTACTGGAGAAAAAGTTTGCCGGAGTCAAATTCCTTGTATGTGACATACTTGGCCAATAAACTGATTCTGATTCTGATTCTGATTCTGATGTACTTTGATCACAATTTGGTAATGATGGATGATGGTGGATCCTACAATCTGCACATTTCATGAATGATGTAAAATTGTACAAAGTTTTAACTTCATATTTTAATCAGCTCATTTGTGTGAGGAAGTCTGCTCTAGGGTTGCCAACTTTCATAAATTAAAATAAGGGACACAGGGCGTTCTTTACCACGGGCCGAGCCGTACATCTGACTCACGGGGAGGTGTGGTTGCTTTAGTGAGGGGATCATCCAGAATGGGCATGTGTTAAGTTTGAAATGCTTTATTCACAATAAACACATTAATGCATCATTTATATAAATTAGGCTAATCTTCAAAGTGATTTATGCTCTCTTTTCTGTGTTCTAACTTTAATCATGTAAAGCACCTTGAATTGCCTTGTGTTGAAAGTGTGCTATACAATAAAATTGACTTAACAAGATGAAGTGTGATCTAACACAATGACGATGCTGAAAACAACAGGTCTGGTTGTTGAGCTTCCAACAATGTGTTTTCAATATTTTCTTTCTAAAGTGACTGTATGGGGATATTACAGATTAACCCTAAACACCTTTACACTACTATCTGCTCACTTAAATACAAATTTAGGAGTGGGATGACAAATAGTTAATTGAATTGGCTTACATGGCTTGTCTGAACAACAATCAAACCACACTAAGAGATTTAATGCAACTTAACTTACAATTTATTGGCTATTTCTCTAAAATATAAAATTTCAAAAGCCAGAAACCTATCCAAACATGTTTCATTTTAATATACTTATTAGCATAACAATGAATCAGTTATTATGATTTGTTCTTAAAGTTGTAATTTATATTGATTGATTTATATTGATTGTACAACAAAATCCTCTACAATTAATCCAACAAAAATAAAATTGCACATTGACGGGACATCTTTGAAAAAGCACAATACATGTAATCTATTCTGAATATTTTAGCCTAAATGTCGCATAAGCCTCCCAGACATGTGTTTTCTGCGTTCCTGTGTGCCTGGTGTGCTGTGCAGCCAGTTTTCTCAGTGCGCCACTGAGAACACTGGCTGCATTGTTTACAGTTTGCCTTCTGTTCATCTATACCAGGGGTGGGGAACCCTGGTCCTCGAGGGCCGCATTCCTCTACGTTTTCCAGGCAACCCTGCTTCAACACACCTGACTCAAATCAAATGGATCCAACAGCCAATGAAGTTTTGCATAATTACTAGTTCATTTTATTCAGGTGTGTTTGCGCAGGGAAACATGGAAACCTTGCAGGATGAGGGCCAAGGTTCCCAGCCCCTGGTCTATACTGATCTTTTCCAGCCAAGGATGGGCCTCTTCGCACCCACCTATATCTCTGTAAGTGTTTTTGGGACATTTTTAAAGGTGCTGCATGGAAGCGCCAGTGTGTCTGTGTCTACCTGATCAATCCTGAGCGTTCATCACTCGCGAGCCGAAAACAAACAATATGCGGTCCCGTTTGATCCCGCCGTTGGAACAGTTTTGCTGAATGTAGGGTACGTTTATGTTTATATAGGCTACATAGTTCAAATAAAGCAGTATGAAGCCTATGACGGACACATGACAGACATTTATGAAAATACGGAACAAATGACGTGCCTTATTAGTTCAAAACGGGACGGCACATTTAATAGTCAAATACGGGACGATTCCGTATTTTAAGGGATGGTTGGCAACCCTAGTCTGCTCATCTCCTCATTACTCCAACTGCTAGTTGTAATATGAAATAACCCATTTCTTTCATCCACCACCAGAGAAAATCTCTACAATTGTATTTTTCTTCATCTGAGGCTTTTGTTTCTGTCTCTCTTGTATGGTATTTACTGACCTATTGTCACTATTGTCACAATTTGTGATTCTAATCATTCATTTTGTTGCATATTGTTATTGATCCTTTTCTAGTTTTGTGTTAAATACAAGACAGCCCCCAGTTACCAGCTTTTCAGGACTATTCATAAACGCTCAGACTTTCACAAAATACAGTACACGGAAACAAAGCAACTATTTTGCCAGGGGAAATTTAAAAAATGGTAAGAAACTTCCTGTCTGGGGAACTTGATTGTCATCATTCATTAGAGTTTAGGGTGTAACTAGATGGAATTATTACAACAGTTAAGAAAACCTTTTTGCTTTTCACATTGTGATGCTTTCAGTCCTCTCATTACACGTTAAAAATATGTTTTCACATAACTTTGTCAAATATAAAAAAATGAATACCAATCGAGCAAGGTTTAGAAGACACAACAAGGAAAATCAAGTTTATGTGACACCATTCAAACACAAGTCAATTCAAAATGTTTTATAGGAAATTAAAGTAATGAGATAAATAAATAAATGGTAAATAAGCATAAAGCACTGCATAAATAAAGATTTTAAAGCTATAAAAGAATTAAATGTTTCCACCAGTTGAGTCAGATTTTTTTAATCTAAAAGTTCCTATAAATCTTAGATTATCAGAGAGCTTTTTCACATGAACTAAATACTCCCTCATCTTGCTTAGTTCCGGTCCTGGAAACATTGAGAAAGAAGTTCTCTGAAGACCTGAGGGGGTCTATATAGTTAACCCATAAGAACTCAAAAATGCCTTTCGGCCCTAACCCCTCTAGTGCTTTGTAAACCAATAGCAGAATTTTATAGCCAACTGTTTGACAAGCAAGCAGCCATGGCAGTGGTTTAAGAACTGGTGAGGACACTCTATTTTGGTGGTCAGGACTCGGGCTGCAAAAGAACTTTACAAATGGGCTGTAGTGGGATTTTAGACTCTTAATAAAAATGAGAGAGATTCCATTAAACGTTTTGGAGGTTTTAATATGATTTGAATTTATCATACAAGAGGACAGTATCACATCACAGTAGAATGTAAAATACTGACCTGTCTCGGTCTTACAACAACAAGCTTATATTATTTCTAGCAACCTTGGTCTATCTATTTTACTCGATAAAGTACAACTCTCAGGGTGAAAATCAGAGACTTTGTGGCGCCTTTCTCTTTGATTAGGAAGCTGTGAACTTTGTAGATCTTTAAGGATGCCCGGTTGAAGAACCATCTCCATGGTAACACAGGATATGGACTATCATTATCAAAACTCTCTCTGACAATGACTTGGGTAAAGGCGTCACTCAATAAGACTAAACATTCAAACTAATACTTCAACATTAAGTAAAAATGTTTCATAGTAAATAGCAAAGTACAAATAAATCATAACACTAAATCTTTCCACCAAATGGGCAAATTAGTTTTTCATTCTTTAAAAAAAGTGAACTCAAGTGTAGCTCTGACTGCATTCAGATGACTTTATACAGCATTGCTTTGAAAACTTTTGACCAAAGACAAGATTACAGCACAGAGGTAATCCATACTTGCTTCTGAACCCACAGAAGAATCACAAAACATGCATTAAATATAACAAAACATAATGTAATATCCTGATTTACTTGAAATAAGCAGATACAGTTAAAAATATAAAAAATATTTTAATAAAATAATGTTTCATTGAAAAATCTAGATTGCATCCTCAGAAACACACATACAAAATGTCTACATTCTAGTATTTTTAGATGTCAGGTGGTCGGACTCAGGCGCAGAGACAGACTTTGAGAGGATATTTCCCATTTTATTTTAAATCCAGTAAATTCATTTAGGGAGCACAGAACTAGGAATCACACGAGGGGAGGTTTGATGAGGATCCAGCAAAGACAGACAGACACCAACCGGGTGGTATATATACTGGGGAAGAGTAATCAGGGAAAAAGAGAACACCTGCGAGCGGGAGGGAAGACACAGGGAGGACAACAGGTGAAAACAACTAGGGATAATTAACACAGATAGACGGGGAAGAAACCAAATAGGGCGGAGAGAATGATGCAGACAGAGACGGATCATAACAGTAGAACATACAATTCCACTACTCTGCAGTGTAGTAGACACATTCACTCCAGATTGGATCTTTCTGTCTTATTGATCTGTTGGTCACAATGACGAAAGCAGTGTAAGAGATGTTTTCTGCAAGCTGGAATAAAGATGTTTTAAATTAATTATAATATGCAGAAAAAGTGTGTCCAAATTTAGTGAAAGAAAAACTGAAGTGTAAACATGGGCTTAAATTACCTTCTTATCTGCTGACTGGTCCCTTCGTTGAGGCTCTGCTTGTAAGAAAGGAAACTTTTGTTTAATAATATAGTCAATTGTTATTACAGAATCATAAATTCAAGGAGATTTGATAACAGAGTCACCTGAAGATGTGAAGCTCATTTTCTTACTGATTCTGCACACTGATAGAGCCAGTAAAAGACTAAGGGTGATGGTGAATGCACAGATTCCAGTCCAAAAAAGTGTAACAGAATCATCTGCATAGAAGGAGTCAATGAAAACTGAGTTCTTATTTGCTGTTTTTCACTTTTCTTTTGAAAAACATTTTTAAAGAATTTTTAAGATTTGATTTAGACATATTTATCTAAAAACTCCATTATATTATTACTCACATCTTTGGTCCTGGTTTGTTGTCTTTCCAAGTAGTATCCGTCCACAGGAAGCAACAGCACAGTAGTAGTTCACAGTGTGTGATACATCCAAGCCATTCAGGGGAAGGTTGTACACACAGATTTCTGTGTTTGCTTTCTTTTCATGCATATTGCTTCTACTTTCACGGGTGTAAATTAATTTCAGAAAAGAGCCTTCAAAGTCTTTGAACCAGTAAAAACTGTCTTCTCCATCATATATGCCAGTTTGCAATGAACAGTTTATCGTTGCTGAGCTTCTCGACTTCGTGTTCTGCAATTCTGACAAGGGAAAGACAGCCTCAATATTTAAACCTGAACCCTTTACATGGACAGTAATGCCCTCCAAGAATTTAAATGAATATGAAAACAGACCAACACAGTAGTAAGTAGCTGTGTCGGATATTTGCACATTTGATATTGTCATGTGGAATTTGCTGTTGCCAGTTTCCAGTTCAAAACGTTGATCATTAGTGGTCAGGTCATTATTAAGAGAGCCATTTTGCCTATGTTTATAGAACTCAGACATGAGCTGAGCTTTTTTCCCTTTGGGTTTTTTATACCAGTAGAATATTACTCCATTACTGGCTTGATAGAAACATTTTAAAGTCACATTTTGGCCAACATGAACAGATTTAAAATCCATAGCAGATGATAGTGCCAAAGGCGCTAAAGAGAAAATTTTGAAGAAAATCATAAGTATTAATTTATCACCACTGAAAATTGATTAAATATTATAAAATCCATGAAAAAATAGCAATACATACCAGCTGTTGCCAAGAAAAGATATATAACATAGACAATCTTCAGAGCAGACATTATGTTTGAATAGTTGCTCTTCACTGATACTGATCTCTCAATGTGTTCTACTTTCAAAAGAGCGTACTAGGTGCTATCACCCAATGAGAAATGAGAGGAGACTTACAAAGCCTAACTTGTGTTAACGTTTCAAAGCAGACATGAAGACTAGATAATAGAATAACATTTAAAGGTACACTCTGTGATGAAGACCCACATTAATTCCAGAGAAAGTACCTGAATTCTCTGCCCAGTGTAACAAATCACCTTTTAAGATTTATTTGATTTGTTTTTTAAATGCTGTTATCTTTTATATGATGGAAAAAAATATTTCTGACAGTTTGGAAATCGTTTTTTCTTTCTGTTGTGGTGGGGTGGAGACCACTCCACATGTATAATCCCCTATACTTTAGATTTTTGTTACAGTGATCCCACATCACACTTTTTGTAACATTTCATTAGGCTGGAGCAGACGAAGAAATTTGTTTTATAAAAAGAAAATACAAGACAAAGTATGTATATAAAATATACATAAATATTTATAAAATGTTTGTGTACAGAAGTGGTAGAAGCCTCAATGAGCTTATACAGAAACCACTCCGAGTAAATTTTTTTTTTACTATTTCTTCAACATTATACAGTCAAAAAAAAAAAAACAGGAAATAAAAAAAAAGAAAAGATACAGTTTAGGACAACATTACGATTCATATTTCAGACTACATTAAACCTAACATTTTTGCAGACATGTCTAATTTGTTCTTTCAAGTTTTTCATCAATCATGACTCCTAAAAAACATTTTGATGAAACTTGCAGGATTTCCTTATTATTAATATGAATTTTAATTTGATCACTATTATGTTTTGATTCAAGCAAATACCATATAATTAGACTTTTTGACATTTAGTGATATTTAGAATTTTGAACATTTAGAATAATTAAAAAGATAATAATTTGTTTAATTTATAAGAGTGGTCATATTTCAGTTTGAAATGAAAATATTTGTGTTATCTGTAGAAAAGCAATGGAAGTGTAAACTTGAACCACTGAAATCCATAAGCATGCCTTTTTTCTACCCATCATAATTCTGTATCAAAATGCATAACAGTCATCACCATTAACAGTCTTCTCAACATATAAGCTAAATATGTAAAAAGTAGTGACAGGGAAGGGAACTGGATAACGAAAATAGTCCAGTATGCCTATATTTTTAGAAATAAACAAATAGTTTAATGACTAATATTTCTATTATTAGGGCTCAGGTACAGTAAACTTTTAATTTTTTAGAACTGTTGTATTTGTATGCCTAGTTAGAGCACTTCAAAATACAATGCTATGCTCACACGAACACGGACAGCCTGAAGCTAACGGCTGAATGCTAAGCTAACAATGAACATTTATGAACATTTCTATCACAAAATCGACATTTTAAACCTAAATATACTTTGAATGTAAGTTAAAACATGTCATAGAACATATACATAATTAATTCAGTTCTCCACCTTGGCAAGCTGATGTTTACGTAGACATTGTCTTTTTTCTCCTCTCTGTCTTGGTCCGTTTATCTTGATCAGAAAACCTAAGTTTAAAATTTGTAAAGGTCATTGAGTCAATATCATGTTATTTAATTTTGCTAGCACACAATATTCAATTTAACAATTTACATCCGCAAGATAACCCAAGAAATGTACAAATTTATCAGAGCCCAATTAGACAGTTTGTCTACTCTCTGATGTAAACATAGATGGGATTTTCTGAGTAATGAACAGTGGAATGCAATATATTTTTTTGCCTTATAAATGTTAGGGGTGTCAAATTATCGCGTTAATTACGATTAATTAATTATAAACATTTTTAGTGCTCTTAGTTTTTTTAATTGCATTAATCTGTTTTAAAATCTTTATTTTTATTGTTTCTGTATGCTAGTTGCCTTTACAGTAAATAACTCTGTTTTTATGCTTTGGGCTTTTTGTGCTTGAGTCGAAGGCTGGAAACTTATCAAAAGCTGACGGGCTTGTATTGTAGAGGGGGTGTAGGGCGAGGGAGAAGGAGCAGGGAGTTGCAGACAGTCTACTCAACTTAGCCATATTTAGCGAGTTTTTAGATCACTCTAGAGATTTTCTTTCAAAAATAAAAGTGAACAGCTACAAATCTGACAACTTGTTATGGGGTTATTGGAGACTTTTGGATAAGGGTTTTAACATTACTCTTCTCACCCAGCAACAGGGCACTCTCCTGTCTTAGACCGCTCACAGAATGAAGGCAACAATGGCAAGCCGATAGGGTCAAAATACACCCCTCTAATGGCATGTAGGCAATAAAACGCTGTATAAAAACGGCCACTTTTTATTGACCAAACACTGGAAAACCTGACATTTCCAAATGCTTCGGTAAATGCCGTCAAATCTGACGTTTTTCCTCATGGGTGCCATCAGGGGGGGTGAAGATTAGGACGATTCTGAGGGCCTGGGACAGACAGGGGGCCCTTTGAGGGCTATCAATATGTATTGTCTTGTGTACGTTTTTTAAATGAAATATTTGATTAGATTTGTTAAAATAAGCAAATTATATATGGTAGGGATTCGATATAAAAAAATCCTCGAATTATGTATGATTTTATCATTTCACCCCTCTCGTTTACTGAATGGTATCGTCTGGCACTGGCAGCGGCACATGCGAAATGTGTACAGCATGCATTGCCTACCTGAACAATTGCTTCCCTTCACTGCTGTGGAAGATCTTTTCTGTCAAACTGTTGCTTAATTTAAGTCAAAGTAGGATTAGCTTCTAAAACCCAGTGTTACAACTTTTCAGTTTTGTGTGTCAGCCACTGTGAGATACAGGAGGATGTATGGATGCTGAACTAAACACGTTGCTACTGGATTGGTAAGTAATAAATGCTTGCTCCTTGGTTATTTGGGCATGATGATGTGATACAGTGCCAGGAAAATTGTTTGATGGTTTACCAACTGACACGCTGTCAGTTTGATGTTTTGTTCTTTTGACTGTATTTGTAAACTTGTTCAGAAGCGCTCCATAGATATTCCCACATCTGCTTCGGCTGTCGGCTCGGTCTTGCTGATAGCCAGCAGCTACGTCGAGATGCAAAGAGTATAAAACCACTGTATTTATGGTTGTTTATGCGTTTTGGTTCACTATTTGGTTTCAGCAAGTTTCGTAGTGAGTTACCGCTGCATTAAAGTGCGCATTATTCAGTTAAAGTGATGTTTTCTGACTTAAATTAGTGCTAACTCAGCTGGGGAATAGCTCTGTAGATCTTCACGTCATGGTGATGTGATACAGTAGCTTTGCTCAAATTTCTCCACGTTAACTCAAGAACCCCCCTTTTGTTCACTGTTAACTTATAAATGCAGTCAAACATAAGATGTTATATTGACTATCAGTTGACCTTGCCTCTGTCAAAATGAGGTCTTGATCATTCTGAACAGTCAAATACACTTAAACATTAGAATGTCCAAGGCAGTCATTTTGACCCTTTTGAAATATGCATATTAAATAACTTTGTCAAATTAAGTAATGAAGCCTTGTTGGTCCCTGACTTTTCCTAAAACTATGTGAATTTTAATAAAACTATTTTGAATATTTATCATGTGAATAATAATATGATCATTTCTACAAAGGATTTTGCGCTGTTTCAATTTAGTTTGCAAACATTCTGGATCAGATGAAAGTATTCTGTGAAGGGTGGTTGGCAGAGATGGATCATACTGTATTTGACAACCTAGGGGAGCGTATAGTAACTCAATTCCACATCATCTTCAAGAGATGCACTGAAACCTCCCAAGCAGCTCAAAGTAGTTTGTACAGTAGCTGGCAGAGTATTTCTATCAGAGTTTCTGTCTGCAAGGAGTTGCCTGCAACCAGGAGTTGAGTATAGATTTACTTTTTTATTACAGGTAAAATATTTAAGTCTTCTCTTGTTTTAGTGTCTTTAGTTATAATCATTCCCAAAGATTTTACCTAATTTTAACTGGAATCCCATATAAGTCAGTTTGCTCCATATCGTGTATTGACATAAGCTCACATTTTTTAAATGTAAATAGAATCCCAATACATTAGAAAATATTCAAATTTTGTTATTTTTACCAAAGGGATCTGGACTGTTTTTTTTTTTAGAGATATAGCTTATAACTCAGCAGCTAAAATAAATAATTAGGGAGAAAAGGGACAGCCCTGCTGGTTTCCATGATTGATAGTGAATCCTTTAGGTGTTCCTTGGGGGAGAGAAACCGAGCTATTTATATCCTCATACATTATATGTATCGCTTTAATAAACTCTGTACAGAATCCAAAATACTCTGACGTTTTTATAATACATGTAGGCTATGTTCAACAGAATCAAATGATACGTAAAGATCCAAAAATTAAAATGAAACTCTTATCTTCAATCAAAGATTTATAATCTACTAAATCAAGGACTAATCTGATTTTATTATGTATAGACCTATCTTTTATAAATCCTGATTGTGTTTTACCATCTGTCCAATACCACTTTTAGAACAATTTGCAAAAATAAGAGTAAATAATTTTTTATCCACTTACATTGCTAGTGCAAGCACAAACGAAAAAATTTAAGGTGGTCTAGCACTACAGAAACAGTTATATATGATTCACATAAAGTCTGATTGACTTAAATATATGAGAATGATAATAAAAATACCATAAAGTACACAATTTTATATAAATCAATATGAAAAAAATCTCAGCTTTGTTGGGAGCTCTGGCAAGATTCTTGTCATGGGGCCCAAAATTCTTAGCAGCGCCCCTGTTTTTCATAGTCCTTAAACGTCGCTTTTTACGACCGCACCGGAAAACGTCAGATTTTATTGCATTGCATTTTTCTGTATTGCTCTTTAATCTTTCAATAACGATTTTGGGAAAAAAAAAAACCTGAGTTTGAATAAACAAAATCCGGGTAGCACGCTTTGTCTTTTTTTTTTCTTTTAAATGGTGTTTGGCAAACTCCAAACCATGATAACCAATGAGATCGGAGCACTGATAAGCCTCTCCCACTGAGACTTTCTATCAGACACAAAAGCAGAAACTTAGTGCTGAAGCAAAATCCAGAGGAGCAGCAGCACAGAGCCTATCATCAGAACCAAATCAAGCTCTTCAGAATAAAAGCCAAAATAGTCTGAGTAACACAGAATTAATTGAGAACCAAAATGTTGCATCAAAGGAATAAAATATTAATAATTAAGAAGTAAAAATGCATTTCTGGCCTTGAAATATAAATATTTACTTATGAATTATTTTGTTTTGTTTCTGGTTGATATTTTTTGTTTCTGTAATTCACATTTCTCTTTCTGAAATGTTCTATTTGGTTGCTCTATTGTGTTAGATTTTGTGTAAGATTTTATTTTCTGATTGATTCTATTGGCACAAATTATATCCAATACCCATTCAACAGACCTGTGCCACTCCATTGCTAGGCCACCTTTAATTGTAGGTCCATGTAGTCAGGGAGGGCTACTGGTATCAGACAGCACAGTTCTTTGGCCGGAGGACAAAAAATGTCACTGCTTGTAACAAGTAAAAGACAAGTGCAACCAGTGTGCTGCTGCTTCATCCCACCTCATAGCACACTTACTGTGTTTATCGTCACTGTGGTATGGCTAAAGAAAGCTTTTTCTTATACAAAGATGAGACTGAGTCCTTCAGGCTTTTGTTACAGTCTAATATAAGATGGTGGCCAAACATGGAGGGGCAGGGTGACCCCCCCAAAAAAAAGACTGTTCCATTCTCACATTCCCTAACCCAACCCTTCTTATCCAAACTCCAGAGTGTCTTCTTCCTGGCAGTCTGGAGCCTGCCACCTCTGATTGCCCGATATCAAACCGGGTATCCATCTGGCAAATTCTGAACTGTTGATATCTGCTCCTTGCAGATGTTTGCCCTGACGGCCAGATTAATTAATTGAATTGAATAATCCTTTATTGTCCCATGAGGGGAAATTCATTTTAGTACAACCTGTTCAGAACATAACACACAGAGCGCAGAAGAAATAAAACAAAACAGAACAGCTTTTGTTTTCTTTACATGACCGACTGTTCTAATGCACTTACTTGGACAGAGAATAAATAATAAAATCCTATTCACATAATAAATATTCCCTAAAATCTGCATGATCCCTGCTTCTGAACACTGCTTTAAATATTGTTTAAAGAAAAAATACATAAACCTCTTTCTTGACTTTTTTGTTGTTATGGTTTATTTACATGTTTGTCATGGCACTAGTATGATGCCACGGTACGCATTTAGGTTTAACCCAAAATGCACGGTGAGAGTCTTTCTGATGGTGAATTACACCAGACCATCAAACAGCATAGTGACTTAAACCTACCCTCATCCTTTCACTCAGTGGAAACACGGCATTAGGGTAATCCTTATCAAAACATCATAGTTTTTGTCTAATTTAATGTTACAAAGTGAGAAAAGTAGCTATTTTATAGCAACTACAAATATAAGGTTTCAGTTATATATTCAACGCAGCATACTCAATGAAAATCTAATTATAACCATTGTTTGTCTGGTTTCTAAAACAATACACTATACGTAGTTTGAGCTGCAAAGTTTTCCTTTTTATGTTCCAGCTATTTTCATAAATATGAAATCTAAATCACAAAACAAATGTCATTACTGCTATGCTGGGATAAATACCCCTAATAAGTGCACTAGTTATCAGGACCTTGCTCAATAGTACTGTCCAATGCACTCTATTTCGAGATTACATGACAACTAATGGCTGTACAAAGAATCACCAGTCATTTGAAGAGAATTTAAGTGGGCCTTTAACAATTCTCTTTTAAACTGTACAATCTACCATTACATGGGTTTTATAAATGTATCATATGTGCGATTCCAAATTTATTATATTTACCAGTAAATCAAAAGTTGCACTTTCTCTATTTAGGCACAAAGGATACTAGAAGAATAAAGTTAAATCCTTTTCAAGATGTGATTGTTGTTAAAGCATAAATACATTGCTTTCATGTTTAGCATAAAAATGTAATCAATGACATAATCCCCTTTGCGCTAATCCTACCCACTCTAATACAATGAAGAAAAAATTAACACAAATCTACTGCTTCATAGAGGAGTAAACACACTCAGTTTCTTGACTTTTCTTTTGCTTTCTTGGTCGGGTGGCCTGGTTAATATTAACAGTCGCATAATGAACAATGTTTTCCTGAAAACAGAAAACACCAGGAATGATTAACAACTTTTTAACATTGGAACACAGTTATTGGGTATCTGTTTAGGATATGATGGAAAAACATGGATTTGGTTTAAATTAAAAAAATGTATCTACCTCTCCACTAGCTGCTGAAGATGATGAAGGCTTTCCTTGAAAGCCTGTGTAAGACAAAGATTTTCTTTTTTAACTGAGAAATGTGATTAATATGAATAACGTTCCCTCCAATCTAAAAATAGTAGTTACCTGATTTACCTGTTTCAAAGCTGTCTTCCTTGTGTTTCTTGTACAGCATGAAGGCCAGCAAAACACTAAGGATGGTGGTCAAAATCAAGGCTGAACATAAGGAATACACCAAGTCCAGTGAGACTGCCTTACCTGCAGATTGAGACATTAAAAACCAAACATTCAGCTTTTACTGTTTCCAAGCAAGCAAATATTAGGAAATATTTAGGAAAATTACTCACTTTCTAATTCCAATTTCGTCCCATTTCCAAACAATATTTGTCCACATGAGGATACAGCGCAATAGTACGTCCCAACATGATACTTATTTAGGTTCTTCATTGGCAGGTTGTACACACAGGTTTGAGTCTCTGTTTTGGGATTTTTAACACACTGATCATCCCTGCCTCCTTGGGTGTTAATGAGTCCTGGTTCATATTTTGCAGAGTTTCTGTACCAGTAAACTCTGCATTCTCCACTACAACTCCCAGTTTGTACTGTACAGTTTAGAGTCACAGAGCCTCCTGGCTGGACAGTTTCAGTGTCCGACTGGTTGACGAAAGCTTTATTTTTAAGAACTGAATCTTTCACAGTAACTGTAACACCCTTCACAAATGTTAGCAGGAATGCAACACTAGTTGCACAAAGGTATGTTCCTGTATCTGAAAGCTGTAAATCAGAAATTTTTAACTGACTCTTTCCTGCTTCAGTTTCCAGATTGAATCGTGGTTTGTCCTTAAACTGGTTGTAAAAAGTGCCTCTTTGCTCTAATTTATAACTTTTAGAGATAAGCTGTGGCTTCTGTCCCAGGGATTGCTTATACCAGTAATAAGTTGTTGCATCATCGTCATAGGAACATCGTAACGTCAGGTTTCTACCAACATCAGCTAATATAAAACCTGTCTTGTGATCCACAAAAGCTTTCAAATCATTCATCTGAGCTGAAATAAAGAACAAAATAATATTCATATGTTAATTCCATAACTAGATATTCAGTGATTTTATAGCTAAGGTGTTACTTACCCTTACTCCATGACAACAAGCAAGTGAGACAGAAAAGAATCTCTGAAGGTGTCATACTGCTGAAATCATCAAAATGAATGGACAACCTTTAGACACTGCTCAGTAGCTACAAATGGAACATGATCTCATTATCACAGCCACAAACAGCAGCAGCCTGATTTGAATGAAAACCAAGTACCTGAAGTTCTTAAAGGATCCTCCCATTTAAATAGTCAAATGCAAAAAAAATAATATAACCATTTTGGTTAGTTAAAATGACAAAAGCTTAGATATTGCTTGGATTTGGATGATAGAGTTAATATTTTTCCATAGGGCACAGAATATAATAAATAAATATTTTTTTCAGTCACTCAAAACTTTTCAAATTAAAGGATTTGTCAGTTAAAGCTGAACATGGCTCTTTTTCTAGACTTATAATCGCTTCCAGTAAATGGTTGCTAATCAGAGAACCATCTCATATTTCATAGCTTTTTATTATTTAATTTGAATTGCTATTTTTTTTTTTTTTTGGGGGGGGGGGTATGAGTATATTTTAATGAATTTAATGATCAAAGGAGGCTGTTGTCCCCATTTAGTACCATTTTGGGTTCGGTTCCTGACCTCGGGACATTTGCTGCATGTTTTTGCTCCTTCCGTTTCTGCCCCTTTGGTAACTGTCAATAAATGGTCAGATTCCAAGGACAACCCTAACATTGGCAAATAATATTGAATAGGGTTAAATTCAGGCTTTAAGAAGGGGATTCAGTGAAACTTTTCCTATGACACTTAATGGGTTTTATGTACAGCCCACTTAATAGAACTTCCGGTTTGCAATAAGCCAGTAAGCCAGTGGATCGTTTCCAGGTAGCCTACATCTGTGGGAAACTGTGGCAGTAGAGTGCAGGATGGAGGTAAGTAGAGGGATTAGATTTTACACTTATTCAAGATGTATAGTACAGTATAGAATACTATAGTATATTAGTAATAGATTAAGCTAATCTTCAAGTTTCAGCAGTGGGAAGCTAACAGCAGAATACTGCTATATTACTTTGTGTACCTCATCAGCTAAATATAATTCAGCTATCAATTTTTACACATCTCCATCGGACCAGCAACTACGTAAGAGATGGATTGTGGATTTTAGAAGAGAAAACTTCTTTATCTCTAACCACACCCATGTCTGCAGTAGACATTTTGCAGCACAAGATATCAAAGAGGAGGGTGCAAAACCACAAAGGTGTGTGGTTGAAAAGATGGTGTCTAAGAGGCCTCGGATGACAGAAAAGGATCAGCGGTCTTCTTTTGGAAGAGTTGATTTAACGTGTATGGCGAGAGGGAGCTCTGAGGTTCTTCACAAAGTCACAAGTATATATACACTAATTTAACCACACCCTATTAGATCAGCTTCTGACTGATTCATTACTCAGCTGTTGGAGAACAAACAAATCATACAGTTATGGGAAGATAACGAACACTCTGTTCTATGCATCAGAGGATAATCACAAGACCAATCACAGAACAACGTGGGATATGTCAGCAGGTAAACACAAGATCTGTCATGAGGCAACACTGGATGTGTCATATGAGATAACTAGCTTCTTGCAGTACATGTATCAAACCAGAACAGCAATATTTTATCTAGACACTGAGTAACAGAATCAAACATATAAATGCATCAGCATAACTCAGCATAAATAAGCAATGTTCAGTTAACTAATGTTTTATATAGGTACTGTGAGTAATGAATAAAAGAGCCTATACCTGCAATAATAATTCCTACAACAGGTGGCGCTGCACCAGAAGGTGCACCAGAGTCAGCCCCGCCCCTAGTCGGTGCAGGCAGACCCACCTGTTTATAGAGACTAGATTGGAAAGCAAGTGCATTGTGATCGATGTGGAGCAAGTGATTAAACTCGACTTAATGGCTGTAAGTAACCCAACGTAACATAAACATAAACATAAATCTTAAGTTAAAATGGTTTCTAAGACATATGTCATTATGTCGACATAAGCATTAAGTTATTTTTTAAATGTTTATCATGCATTGCGTGGTAAATTTATCACTAATTGCAACTCAGTACTTCATCTAACGCAGCTAGAATGGTAGACCCTATCAGTGCACACGTTCCGCACTAAATGAAGTAAAATAAAAATGTGTTCAGTGTGTGTACAGTTTGGTTCTGGACTATAAGTCGCTCCTAAGTGAAATCATTCCTCGAGCTGGAGGCATGTAGCCTTTAGCCCGCAATTAGTTTTCTTTTGGGTTTTTTTTCATTGTAGGAAGAGTAACCTCCGCTTTTCCCCTCTCCCTCATAAGTTTCTTGCTCACTCCAAACTTTCTTTCTGCTGCTCAATTACCATTTTCGGAAGCATATTTCAATCAAGCAAAGTAATCAAATTTTATTTATAAAGCACTTTCAAACGACATAGCTTTTCAAAGTGCTTTACAGACTGAAATTACCCCGCAAACTCCACCCTTCCCAAACCCAAAATAAAAACATCACCACAACTACAACCCCCCCCCCCCCACACACACACACACACCCTTATCCATGATCACGACTACCTTGTTGGTCCAGATCCTGCTTTTGTCGATAATGTACTGGAAGAAAACAAGAGACTGCGAGAAGTTACTCAGCGAAGACAATATCTGGAGCAAATGTTTTGGGAGAAAAAAGTGATTTGCTGGTTCTGAAGTGGACATTCAGTTTTTCATCAGGTATGTGCATTTTGTATACTTTGAACAGGTACATTTTGTTATACTTTGACCAGGTACATACAGACCCCATCTTGTGAGCAGCTAACACAGACCGATAGCTTAGCTTAGCTTAGATTGGTTTATCTCAGCTGGCAATCCCATTCTCCCTTCTCAGAACAGAAATGACGTCCATTACTGTAATCTACTTTAAATTACTTGAGAGTCTCAGCTTTCAGAATGTTTCGGAATTACGTTGATAGCGCACGTTGAATAGTTACGGTAACTTAAAGTATAGAAGCCGACAGAGGCGCTTTAAGAGGCATATAAGATCAAATTCACATAGAAAAATGGGCCAATCTTTGATCAGGCAAAATTAATGAGATCGGTGGGTAGGTGTTAAGTTGTCCTCATCAGTTTTTCTTATCAGACCAAAATTATTATATCTGTCTGGCTTTTAATGATGGTACCTCCGAGCTTCTGCTCTTAGCTAAACACTTACCTTCATAATTGTGACTAAAGTTGGTAATATATAGCTTAAATGCTGCTATCTGCATTAAATTGTCTTCCCCTGTGTCTCCAATCTACCACCCCTAATACTGGTCTACTTTATATCACAACTTGATATCCTTAAAACCATTTCATTAGCAAGCACCACGCATACAGAGATTCAAACTGCAATGTTTATTGAAGGAAACGGGTTGAGATGTGTGGGAAAATCCGCTGATGGAGGCTTAAGCATAGTTTATGCTTCTGCGTTTTGACGGAGACGGATTGACGCAACACCATTATCCGTCAACGCAAGGGCTCTCAGTCCCCAACGCAAGGACACACGGAGTAGAGGCCCAAATTTTAATTATCTGT
This sequence comes from Apricaphanius iberus, assembly GCA_028564705.1. Taxonomy (NCBI): domain Eukaryota; kingdom Metazoa; phylum Chordata; class Actinopteri; order Cyprinodontiformes; family Aphaniidae; genus Apricaphanius; species Apricaphanius iberus. Next base: position 165,629 of record JAPXFQ010002658.1, on the reverse strand, counting down.
CTCTGTCGACGGAGAGCGTATGCATCTGATTGGTCAGTTTCAGTAACAGCCAGAGATAGCATCACCAGAACGGGGCTCTGTAGTCGCTGTAATCAGTAGGTAATGCAGCATTTGGCGACTATATGCTTTATATTGAAAGGATAACTTGGTTACGAACGCTGGGTGGTGACCGAAAGAACGAGATTGCGAATACAGGTGGCTGAAATGAGTTTCCTCCGTAGTGTGAATGGGCTCTCCCTTAGAGATAGGGTGAGAAGCTCGGTCATCCTGAGGGGGCTCAGAGTAGAGCCGCTGCTCCTCCACATCAAGAGGAGCCAGTTAAGGTGGCTCGGGCATCTGGTCAGGATGCCTCCTGGACGCCTCCCTGATGAGGTGTTCTGTGCACGTCCCACCGGGAGGAGGCCCAGGGGAAGACCCAGGACTCGCTGGAGGGATTATGTCTCCCAGCTGGCCTGGGAACGCCTCGGGATTTCTTCCGAGGAGCTAGCCCAAGTGGCCGGGGAGAGGGAAGTCTGGGTCTCTTTGCTTAGGCTACTGCCCCCGCGACCCGACCCCGGATAAGCGGAAGATAATGGATTGATGGATGGATAGATGGATGGAGGATAACTTATCTAATCTATTCTTTTGGCGATTTTGAACACAAGCAGGTGTAGGAAAACAACAAAAAACGGCTGCCGTGTTTAGTTTCCATATGTTTCTAGAGTATTCTATAATCCACACTTCTAGTAAAAAGCTTTACAGCTTAATCAAAACGTACTTTCTGTTGTTCATTGCTCCTTGAGGAAGAAATGTGTTCACAAGCCTAGAAAAAAACAGAAGCGGCGCTGTGTGATATTAGGCAGAGACGCCATGAAATATTAGCACCCCCTGCTGTCCTGGTTGAGCAACGCTGAAAAAACAAAAGAGAATGGAGTTGTAGAGCGGAGTACTACAAACACAAAACGTCTCCGTTAATACGTCTGCGTCTGAGAAGTATAAACTAGACTTTAGGAAGAAGATTCAGGGTTCCCGAGCCTGCTGAGGACCTCACCCCCAGACAAATCCTGAAAGAAAGAGATGTTAGAGGAGGCTAGGACTGAGTGAACCATGGTGAGAGGATGAAGGGATGAGGAAGGGAATGAAGGGATGAGGGAGGGGATGAAGGGTTGAAGGGATGATGAAGGGATGATCGGATGACGGAAGGGATGAGGAAGGGAATGAAAGGATGAGGGAGGGGTCGAAGGGATGATGGCAGGGGATGAATGGATGAAAGGATGAAGGGATTAGGGAGTTGATGAATGGATAAAATTATGTAGGGATGTGAGTATGAATCCAAACAGGGGGTGAGGAAGAGAGGGGTGCAAAACAATTGAGACAGATACGAAGTGCTCAGCAGGCATATAAATATGCCTGCTGAGCACTTCTATTTATAGAAGTGCTCAGAATAGAAGTATTTATTTATAGCAGGAGTATAAATGGACCACAGAGTGATTAGAGATGCAGTCCAGGCTTTAGACGCCAGGTGAATTGAGTTTGAGTAGATTGGCTGAGAGGAAGTGGATATGGGCCGTGGTCCTTCTCCTGAAGTTAAGTTAACACTTTAACTTCATGTAACCCTAAAAAGTCTACAGTAGTGGTCTGTTGTGTAAATCCTTGCAAATTCAGTGCACAATATTTTTCTACAATATTTACAATTCAGTACAAATGAGGGTTAATTCCCACACAATGCATATTTGTGTTAGCATAACTACGAATTTCCATCATCGTTCTTTACAACACATTCATTACAACAATATCCAAATCTGTATTCAAGGCTGCTGGCTTTGGAATCAGTACCCTTGAGTAGACTCTGTGCTTCCTTTTAAACTTCCTCCAGTTTCTATAGACTGGCCTGCACCTGGAAAACATATTTAGTCTTAAATTGCAACTCACCCTAAAATCAGCTCTTTTTGCTGTTAAAATATATAGTGTCTAATAGTCCTTTCAACATGTCTGGTCATTATTTTTGATGTTTTAGTACATTTTCATAAAAATGTAGGGGTTCTGGAGAGGAGGGTCAGACGGATAGTCGAAACTCGGTTTCAGGAGGAACAATGTGGTTTTTGTCCTGGCTGTGGAACACTGGACCAGCTCTACACTCTCAGCAGGGTCCTGGAGGGTGCGTGGGAGTTCGCCCAACCGGTCTACATGTGTTTTGTGGACTTGGAGAAGGCGTTCGACTCTGTCCCTCGGGTAATCCTGTGGGGGGTACCCCGAGAGTATGGGGAACCAGGCCCTTTGATAAGGGCTGTTAGGTCCCTGTTTGACCACTGTCAGAGTTTGGTTCACTTTGCCGGCAGTAAGTCGGATTCGTTTCCAGTGAGAGTTGGACTCCGCCAAGGTTTCCCTTTGTCACCAATCCTGTTCATAACGTTTATGGACAGGATTTCTAGGCGCATCCAAGGTGTTGACGGGATCCGTTTTGGTGGCCTTAGGATCGGGTCTCTGCTTTTCACAGATGATGTGGTCCTGTTGGTTTCAACGGAATGTGATCTACAGCTTTTGCTGGATCAGCACCTCCAAATCCGAGACCATGGTCTTGTGCCGGGAAAGGTTAAGGTGCCTTCTTTGGGTCGGGAATGGGGTCCTCCCTCAATTGGAGGAGTTTACGTATCTGGGGGTCTTGTTCATGAATGAGGGAAAAATGGAGCGGGAGTTCGATAGGCGGATTCTAATTCTGCAGTTATACGGGCGCTGTACCGTTCTGTTGTGGTGAAGAAAGAGCTGAGCCAAAAGGCGAGGCTCTCGATTTACCGGTCCCGGCTTGCCTCCCCCGAGGCGTAGGCATTTGCAATCAACCTATATCCATATATTGGGAGATGTTGGGGCACGCCAAGTGTAGCCTCTAAATAAGGCATAATTTGCCACAAAACTCCTCGATTTCACCAGTGTATTTTTATGAATCGCTAGCTCTATTTCCATTCCCACAAACCAGTAACTGCAACAAACAGTACCAAAGCAACCATTTCCTACTTGAAACCATTACATGAAGCAAAAGTTCATAAATATGCACGTCAGTCTCTAACAAACCATACTGAGATCTAATCTGCAGAATGTAGACCACAAAGGAAGATTTTAGTATCTCTGTAAATGATCATTCATTCATCCATTCATTTTTTTACATAAAATTTATGAAGTCCTCATAAATGTTCTATTTAAGTGGTTTATTGATTTTTAAGTCAGGCAGTGTTCAGGGCTGGGGGTTGCTGGTGAAATTGAAAATCATAATTCAGTCCGTTAACTAAATTATCAGATAGTATTGATTTGGCTCTGATAGGTTTCTTTCAGTTATACATAAAATTATCTTTTTAAAAAACGTCTTTTGCATTTATTGAGGTTATCTCTGTTTTATATCGAAATGAGATTGATAATTGGAAACGTTTCAGTATGGCAAAATCCCTTACTTTTGACTTAGTTGTGATAAAGCCTGTTTAGTAGAGTAACCAATCGTTCCCCATACATGTCTCTTTTTATATGCTGTCCAGGGGGATTTTATAGATTGATGAAAATGTCCCAGTTTTCATTGTTTTTAAGCATACTGAAACTAGCTGGGCCGATGCATGCAATATGACACCATTTCTCTCATCTGATGTCCTCCCACGAGCTGCTGCCCAGTGCATGGTTCTGATGCGTTCATGGACGGATTAGAAAATTTGCTGGGCTGCAAAGTGATATGCTATACCATGTTGTCCTGTACTGTGGTGCAGGTGAGGCGTTGCACCTGTTTACAAGATATGAAAGCACAACTGTATCTTTGCAGACAAACAGAGCACGCATATATGTGGCATAGATGCAGTAGGTCCACATGGACACAAAAATTATAATAACACAATGCCAAGTGAGAGTTAATCTATAACCTGACAGAAGAGGATGAAGATGAAAACCAGAAACTCGAGTATGCACTTTTTTTTTGTCTTTTTGAGACAGCTGTATTTGACTTTTATTGCTTCACAGAAAGTACAATAATACTTGTTTCTCAGAATAAGAATTGAATATTATCATAAGTAGATAACACAGCTTAATTTCTGGATTACAGCCGAATGCTGGAATTTATTAAATTCAAATTCAATTCAAAAATACTTTATTGGTCCCAGAGGGAAATTAAGTGTTGTTAACTAATTCATTTTTCAAGGAGTTGTTGTAGACCATGATGGCCGTGGGGATATCAATGTCAACACAGATAACATACAATCTCTAACCAGGAAAGGGCCCCAATAACAGGTCTCCTTTTTTCCTCAGATTCCCCCCTCTCTAACAAAAGCACACAGCCTTTTTCTATAGTTTGTCTGTGATTCTTCGAGCGCCACTCCATATCAAAAGGAAATGTCTTTTTTTCCTGATAGTCAGCCATGTAACGATGTTTACTGGTTTCAGGACTGGTAAATAAAAATACAGTCCCCTTATGTTTTGTTGCCTAAACTTTTATGTTTCTCTTTTTCTCTTTTGGCTTTTACATTCAAGGGTATTCACAGCAAATCATCAGTCTTAGTTTACTCTTATTCTCACATTTTCTATCTTCACACCAACTAGAGCCGTGCACTGGAGCCCTAGGCCAGAGGGTCGCGACAGCCCGAGGGCCAGGCTTCGGGCTGACGACCGTATAATTACCTCAGACACGGGCCGGGCTCGGACACTTTTATTTTTCAATTTAATTCTTTTTTTTTACCGGCTAATTAAAGAACTGTGCAGTTTTTTTAAATGGAAACACTTGAGAGCAGACCCAGCTGCTCTGCTCTGCCCCACACCGGCACCTCCCTTTTGTACGCCTCCCTCACTTACACATCTGATTCACGCAAGTTCCCGACTCCCACCACAAACATGGAGGACATAAAGAAAAAGGTTGAAAATTGAGAATTGAAGAGTGTGAACAACACCAAGGGAAACGCTCTGTTCTAGAGTAAGTTTAATCTTATTACAACCCCTCAAGTTGAGCCAACCGGGTTCATTCAGTGTGTTGTATGCAAAGCTGTTATATGACAGCAAAAAAAACATGTTCATCACAACTCCAGAGACATTTTGAACGGTCATGTGGCGAATCCAACCGAGCACCTAGTTTAACATGCTATTTTATGCCCACTTTGATCTGTCAGAAACCATTCGTTTATTCACAGAAAATTAGAATGCTGTTTTTTCTCTAACTGCAGAGTGTTAGTATTTTCAGAGCGGCAGATTCAATTGACAAATGCACCCAATGAATATAGCGTTCTATCACGCTTAAACATTGTAATAGGAAGTTAAAAAAAATGTCGGGCTTGATAGGGTTCGGGCCTGAGAATTCCGAAAACCTTTTGGACCGGGTCGGGCTGGTGCTCCAGCCCCTCGGGCCCAGTGCCGGGCTCGGGCCCAGATAATAGGACCGTGCAGTGCACTAACACCAACTAACTTCACATCCTCTTTCACCACAATCTCAAATCTCCTTTTTGGTCCCTTGGGGGTTGTTCCACAGTGTATCAAAAGTATCCTTCCCCCAACATAATCATTGTCTTTCCTCTGAACATGTCCAAACCATCTCAGTCTGGTATGACTGCCTTATCTCCAAAACATCTAACATGAGCTGTCCCACTGATGTACTAATTCTTGATCCTATCCACCCTTGTCACACCCTTAGAAGAACCTCAACATCTTGAGCTTCTAAAAGTATATTCTTACTGATATCCTTTTATCACAAATCACACCTGAAAAGGAAACTTCTACACTGAGCAGATATTCTCTAAAAGACAGTTTGAGATTGGTGAAATCTTTATTCTTTTCCTTAGAAATCAAAAAACAAACAAGCATTTTGCTGTTCTTGTGAGGCCATGTCCACATGTAGCCCTTTTTTATTTTTTTTATTTTTTTTTTCAAACAAATATTTTCCTCCACTCCTTAAAAAAAAAAAATCTCCATCCAGACATAACAGGATCAGTGCGTTTGTCAGCACATTTATTGACGTGTCAAACCTGTAGGGGGCAGTAATTCTCTCAAATCCTATCCGCTCAGAGTTACTCTGTTTCTCTCCTCTAACTCCAGGATGCAGCAGTGATAGAGACTGTAAAAGCAAGCGAGCAAAACGCACTTTGACAATTAATGATACCAACACGGCTCTGAGGGCATAAATTGTTTGTTTCTCTGTGTAAACACAGGCTGCACATGGGATGTTTGAGCATTTTTTGTCACAGATAGTGACGTTACGGCTCACAAAACTCCATTTTCATCCGTCCACTCGCAGATACTGAAAACGGAGAAAACGCAGATCTCCACTTTGGCCGGAGTTTTAAAAAGATTAGTTTTTGGTGCCGAAAATCTGCGTTTCCTTGTGGATGACAGACCAAACCATAAAAACATGTTTGCTCTCATTTTTGCTCATTCTTTGAACTCTGTTCCTATTAAAAGATTTTGTTTAACGTGAGTAAATTGTGATTACATTGAAACATTTTGCATCTTCAGTGCATGTAACGACTGCTGAGACATACTGCGAGAGAACACAAAGAGCACAGGGGGTTGTGGATGCTCAACCTGTGAAGACTTGCCAACCTCATCAGTGTGATTAGGACATATTTACTTGTGCTACATACATAAATATATAAGGTCACCAGATTGGCTTTTACTTAGAAACATTTTGAGTCACATCTGCAGGCTTCAAGGTTGTTGCACAGACTCTTTCTGAAACCTGTTAGCAGTGGAACACAATGACTAAGGTTATGTGCACTTTGTTCAAATCTTTATTTTACACACATTTACAATTCATCAGAAAGGTTAGTTGCATTTTTTTGGACATTATAGAGGACTTATCTAATAAGCACACAAATTTTAAAATTTAGCATAACTACAAATTCACATAATCCAGCTCTACTGCTTTAGATTGGAGTAGACACACACATTGCTGGCTTCACTCTGTGTTATTGATCTGACGATGTTCTTCTCACTTATGGCAGCATAATGGAGACCGTCAGGATACTACTTGTGAAAGAGATAAGGTTTTAGAACATACATTGTAAAAAAATTAAACAAATAATACGCTAAAATGTGTAAATCATTGTCAGTTTATTTTATTGTTATACATACTGAGAAACATCCCAATAAATGATGATTATCTTTTAAACACTGATTTTATTCAGGGAATTGTTTGCTACATAATAGATAAATGTTTGGTGTTTTTCTTATTGTATGCCATTGGCATTCTAACTATATTCTAAACTGTGTTTTTATTAAATGAAACTAAAACATACTCACTTCGGTATTTGGACCTGAAGCAGCTGAAGATCTCACTGGACATTCTGTTTGTGTGAGAAAGAAAGTGGGAGGGGGTCCTTTAATAAACTTGATATAGCAAGTAGGATGCTTCTATAAGACCTGTAGAACATTTTTTTAAAGTGTGATACTGAATCTGATTAGACATTTTTTCCGTTGTAGGATCACCAAAAATATTTTAGCAAATCAGGAAGAGTATACAGGACCCAATTAAGATTCATCCTTTAGTAGACGTTTTAGGGGTGGGGTCTGTGTTTTGGTGGGAAATCTGTGTATCAACCTCAGTATGAAAGCAAAGAGCCTTAAGAGCTGTGAAGTATGTCCTGTACTGACATGGGCTGGAAGGCCACCCAATGATTAAGAAGACATTACTCCTAAAGCAAGGTTACCGTACTAGCACTACTTCTCAGATGGCTTTAATTTTAGAGCATATGTTCTGTCATCTGATCAGAGAAAATAGTTGGTTTGATGTGACAAAAAGATAGACCGGACATAAAACATTGATAATAACTGTCAGATTGCTAACAAAAAAATAACATTTTATTTGTAGCTTCCACTTGCTAAGGGTCAGTTATCAGTTTTTAAAGGGTCAAGGAGGCATTTGACGTCAGTCATCAGAACTGTAGTTTGTAGTTAAATTAAAAGGACAAAAACCTTCCTACTATATTTCATGACAGACATATTAAAGTACTCCAGTAATGAGTCAACATCTTTAATCTTCAGTTGATTAAGACTTTTGAATGCCATTATTGAAGATACAAAGAAAGTGTAATTGTATGGATGGTTAAAATATTTATCTACAAAGTAATACCCAAACGTCAGCTCCAGGCACATTAGCATTTTAATAAAAAGAACTTGATTTTTTTGTATCAATTAAGGTATATGAAATCAACTGCCACGGCTTTATGATACTGGTCAGCTGAATATTTTAGTTTCCTATATTCTACCAGTAATAATCAAGCTTAATATGAAACATGAACTATGACGTATCTAACACACCTTTACAGTTGCATTTTGTTGTCTTGTGCAGTTTGTAGGATGTGTACCCCAACAGAACAATCAGGACGACAATGAAGGCCAATGTTCCAGTTAATATGTACAGCAAGACAAGTGAATCCTGTTTTTCTGTGAGGAGACAGAGGTTAGGGGGTCTTTTAGGTGTAAAAAGATAATTAAATGTATCAACCACTGCTTATCAGGTGAGGTTACATGTGCTAAATAAATTGTTACCCTTGTAGTCCAGGTTGGTCCCATTTCCAAACAGTATGTTTCCACATGAGACAACTGCACAGTAGTAGGTCCCAGCATGAGACACATTCAGGTTCCTCATTGGTAGGTTGTACATACAGGTTAGAGTTTGTCTGTTTGGTTTAATTGCACACTGATTTTTCCTGCCCCCTTGTCTATAAATGATTCTTGGATTAGATCCATAAGAGTTTTTGAACCAATAAACTCTGTTTTCTCCATCACAGATCCCAGTATGGACAGTACAGTTCAGAGTAACAGAATCTCCTGGATGAATAGTTTTGAATGCTGACTGGTAGACTAATGTTTGGAAGTTTAATGATGAATCCTTTACCTGGACAGCAATCCCCTCTAGGAAGTCAAACATAAATGAGTGGCCACTTACACAGTAGTAAGTGGCTGAGTCTGACATTTGCACATTAGAGATCTTCAAGTTGTTTCTGCCACTAACTGTGATAAGTTGAAATCGTGGATAATTTTTATATGGACTTTTCAAAGATCCATTTTTAGTATGTTTCAAAGATTCTGACATTAGCTGTGGTTTATGACCCTGAGTTTGTTTATACCAGTAGATGCTCATTGCTGAATTTTCTTGATAGGAACAATTCAAAGTCACGTCCCGCCCAACATCAACGACTTCAAAACCTAAAGCAGATGATGATGGTGCCAGACCTGTTACAAATGCTGAAAAGAAAAGGTAAAATAACTATCTATGACAACTAGAAATGCAATAAATTCTAAAAGAAAATATTACAAAACTTACTCAGGTTTCCCAAAAGGAGACATATCACATAGCCAGCAAACCCTGGAGGACCCATTTTCTTTAAGTGTTTCGGCTTCACTGATAAAATCTCTTTGGTTGCTCTCACTTCACAAGACAAGAATGGGTATGATTGGCCATCCATGCATGTCTTAACACTCACATGTTCAGTATCTGCATGAATGTTTTTCCTTTTAAAATAAATCATATAATTTTTGCTGTTTTAGCTTATAAGTTCTAACCATATTTAAGACATCTACTCTAGCCGTTGCAGCATGAAGAATAACATAATGATATTCTTAATTATTTCGGTAGTCTCTAAACTGACATTTGAAGAGGGAGCTTAAAGAGACTGATGAGATCAGATGTCAGTGGTAACAGGTTTTATTCTGCACAAACCATAGCGCAGCGACATATAGGCAAGGCCACTTTATTTGTATAGTACACTTCAGCAAGGTAATTCAAATTGATTTGAGTGATTAGGAGAAAAAGCAAAAGCAGCAATAAAACAACAATAAAAATACATTAGAAATATAAAAACATCCAAACACACATTCCAGATAATCAAAATCAACTCTAAAATGAATTTTTGTTTGTTTTTACTTTGATTTAAAGGCACACGCAACTCAGTGTTTCAGCAGCTTTGCAGTGGTCTCGAAGTTTGTTCCAAATTAGGGGAGCATAGAAACCGAAAGCTGTTTCTCCATGTTTCGATATAGATTAACTGATTTAAAAAAAAACAAAAAAAAAAACATTGATACATGACAAGTATATCTGGTTTAAAAAAACGTTTTTTCCCCCTGCTTCGTATCCCTCGATATCTCACAGCACATTTTTGTCCCATCTAACAACTGAATATATTGCCCTATTATATGCATTTTTTGGTGGATAGGTGTTGTCTTGGTAGGTTTACAGTTGCAAAGTGACCAAGTTGTGTACAGTTGTGTGTTTAGCTATTTACTTTTGTTTTACAAATCTACCCAGTTTTGTGTTGGCCTATTATATACACTCTCAATAAAATACAACTTCTGCAGTTGCAATACAACATTTGAAAAAGGTCAAGAAGAAGAAAACCCTAGGGATTTGCTCTAGTTGTCAGGTTGTTTCATGTCCTTTGACGAAAACGGCCGAACACAACATCAACAAGTTATTATGAAAAGTTTCAGGCTAGAACATATTCAGGACTGTCTTAATGAAATGAAAAGTTTTAGGCTTTCATGTCGTGTGCACTTCCTTATTGTGGACCTTCATTTGAATAGTGAATAGGTAATCTGTTTACAACTACTCTTCATCTTTTGGTTTGACCTTCATCATTTGTTAAAAAAATTATCCCCTTCAGCTTTTTGTTGTTGTTTGAGCATGCACAGTGGGTCCTTTAAAACTATATCGAAACAGGTCATTGTGGTTGGAGGCTTCATGCTGCTCTTCTTGTGTTTAAGTACTGCAAGAACCTGTTTCCATTGATGGAAACCTACTGTTTTAGGTCAAACCACATTTAGAGGTTAAAAGTTAGAAGGTAAGAAATGCACTGTATTATGTACATAACCCATTATTATGAAGATATTTCAGGATGCCACTGGGTTTTTTCTTTTTTTCTTTGACTGCTTGGTATGTATTTTGGTGAAGTTTTATGTTGCATGTTTAGAAATCCTGAAAAAGGTTGCAGAATAACTCAGAATACAACTTATAAGAGAAAAAAATAAGACAGGCATCTTTGCCGGATGAATCCAATCAGTTCGGTAGATTACAAGCATGTCTTAAAGAAAAGAAAAACTGGAGGACTCTAAATTAGCTGCTTTTAAATTCAGACAAGACAGAAGTTGTTGCCTTTGGACCAGAACCTTTAGAAATGAAACTACCACGTTTATCACTTCATCTGGGTGGCATTAAATTGGCCTCTGGTAATAATTTAAAGAACCTCTGAGTATGTTTTTAACAAGACATGACATTTAAAATTAGAAACATCCTGTCCAGGAGTGATACAGAAAACTAGTCCATGCATTTTCTGCTTCAAGGCTGGACTACTGTAATTCCTTATTATAAGGAAGTCCACAATATGCAATTAAAAGCCTTCAGTTGATCCAAAATGCTGTAGCAAGACTTCTGATGAATATTAAAAAGAGAGATCACATTTCTCCTGATTTGGCTCCTCTCCATTGGCTCCCTGTTAAATCCAGAATAGAGTTTAAGATCCTCCTCCTTACTTATAAATAATCTGCTCCATCGTACATCAGAGATCTGATTGTTCTATATTTTCCTAACAGAGCAATTCGTTCTCAGAATGCAGGTCTACTAGTAGTTCCTAGGTTTACTAAAAGTAGAATGGGAGGCAGATCTTTTAGTTATCAGGTTCCTCTCCGGTGGAACAAGCTCCCAGTTTTAGTCCGTGAGGCAGATACTGTCTATTTTTAAGACTAGGCTTAAAACCTTCCTTTTTGATAAAGCTTATTGGTAGAGTGGCTTAGGTTATCCTGAGCTATTTTTGTAGTTATGCTGTTATAGGCTTAGACTGTTGGAGGACAGACTGACCACTTTTCTTTTCTCTACTATTTTCTCTTCTACTATTCTCCATATAAATTTTTTCTGCTGTTATTGCAATTGTTAACATAAATTTTCTCTCAGTGTTTCTCTCTCCATAGAGGCTCCACCCAGTGTCCTGCTCAACTATGGTGCCCCCTGCTGGATGGTGAACATCGGTCCAGATGGTGCTCCAAGTGACCTCAGACTCCCCGACAGTCGTGGCAGATGACCGCTTGTACTGTGCCAGGTTCTGCCAGAGGTTTTTTCCTGGTAAAGGGGAGTTTTTCCTCTCCACTGTCGCTTCGTGCTTGCTCAGTATGAGGGATCGCTGAACGGATTGCTGTAGTTGCAGGCCTGCATCAAAGGGGCTCAACCCCATGTCAACGACTTCATGCAATCTGCTGGGATTCCTTACATAGAAAACATTTAACTGATTGGAATGTTTGTATAATTGTATTGGAACGACTTTTGTTGTAAAGTGCCTTGACATGACATTTGTTGTGAATTGTCGCTATAACAATAAAAGTGAATTGAATTGAAATACACTGGAATTAATTTAATGAAGATAGTCATGTTACTGATTTATTATGGACGGTCATTTTTCCTCTTTACACTGGAGTACACACATATGCTATCCGGGTCCTTTTCTTGATTGTGACGTCCATTGCTCCTCTTGACACTCAGAGCAGCATAATGGAGATTGTCCACATTTCCTCTCTGTACGTGATAGATGAACATCAGTTAAAAAGACAAATTCAAACAGAATTTTAGACAAACATAATGCCGTAAAAAAGTATTTGCACCATTTTTTACATTTTGTCACGTGACAGAGACAAACTTTGTTTTTATTTCTGACAGGTACGCACAAAGTATTGCATAGTTGTGAAGTGGAAAGAAAATTAAAACATTTTCACAGCATTCGTGTTTAGTTCGCCTAAAATAAATTCTAATCAATTTCCTCCCTTGGTCTGAACCTTTTGCACTTGTGTGAATACAAACGAGCGAACAGAGACCCAGCTGAATAGGTGGTCTCAGAGCGATTCCAAACGAACCATGGTGTGGATCAAATCAGATGTGAAAACAGTCAAACTTTATCCAACCCAGCGAACAAAATAAACTACCTTTTTAGTCTAGACAGGCACCAGTCTTTGTGGTGTATTGTGAGAAGTAGTTGTTTATTTATTGCATTTTTTTACGTGTGCTGCGATTATCCTCATTCAAGATCTCTAGTCTATTCATACTAGGGTTGTCAAAATTATGGATACCTAGATATTAATCAATACTAAAACTGGTATCTAAATTAAATATTATGTTCCCTTGGTATTTATTTTTTCGAGTCTGGCATATACGCAGCCTTCTTCAGAGTACATGGACATGCCAGGTGCCACAGCACCACTTCAGAGCTCAAGTGTGTGCACATAAATGACAATTCAGTATATTTTTATTATTGACCCAATAGCTTTGATTTGATATGATTAAGTTCATCATTTGTCAGAGGGGATTTTTCTTACAAGTTTCCATCTGCTTCAGCTGTCTGCTCAATCTTTCTAAACCCAGTTTAGTACATTTATATCAAATCCGAACAAACTAAACAGAGAATCTACATCGTCCCATCTCACATGTGATTAATAACTTGCATTTACAAATACTTCACCGGCTTGAATGCGCTGCATAGAGCTGAACCGCTCCGCCTTTGTGTAATGCAGGTGGAAGTTTCAATTCAGCCACAGTTTTGAAATCAAGGAAAATGTATCCACATTAAGTGATCAGATTATGGCAAAACTCTCTGAACAAGGGGCTCCTCTGCTTCACTTGGACAAAATCCCCATGGATGTGCCCCTTTTGCATTAGTAAACCACAGCAATTTGTCACCACCAGTCTGTGTTGTGCCTCCTGTGCAGTCACAGATGCACTTCAAGCCTCATTAATGTGCTGCACATTCAGATTTTTCCGTCACCTTTTTAAAACTGGTCATATCCAGAAAATATGTTGAGCTCTTTTTACCTGGTCCTAGCTTTACCCTGCTTACATGCTCAACTGTCCAATGGCTGAAATACCTTAGCACACATGTCCTTTTGTTGAGAAACTATGGTTGCGTAGTATTTACTCCCAGTATGAAAAGGGAACCGAAGCAAAAAAGAACAAAAAACATTTGGTCCAGACCTAAGCAAGTGAAATAACGGACCATCCTGGTGTGAATACACCCTTAAACATAGTTTTCAAAGATATGCTCAAATAAAAACTGAGAAGTAAGGCCTATATTTATATTCACTATCCTTTACTCTAATAACCTTATATAAGATCTAGGGCAACCAATTTCCTTCAGAAGTTAAAAAAATAAAAGGTACCAAGTGTTTCAATATAATCCAGCCATTCTGCAAAGTGACTTTAAGAGTTGTCAAGCGAATATTAGTGAACAAACAGCACCGTAAATACCAAGAAAAAAGGCCTGACAAAAAGAAGAGTTAGGTTGCAAAACAATATCCTAAGCTTTAAACACGGATGGTGATAACTTCATGTTGTAGCAAAAGCTTTTCTTCTGCGGTATGCATGACTGACTGCAATGAATTTTACTTAGAAGTATCAAAAACTAAACTGTGGTTCAGTATTTATGTGGTCTGTTATATGACAAAATGATATAATGTTAAAGCAGTATCAATACTTTTACAAGCTAACATGAGAGAAATATAACTGTTTTGTTACCTACCACTGGGTTTGAGGATACAGAACATGTTAGATGGGAAGCAGTTCCTGCAGTTTAAAAACATAGATATTCATATAAATGATCACACGTGTCATGGGAATGATCAGAATGTCAGTTAAAAAATGTAAATATTACCCTCGCAGGAGGAGCGTAGCTTTAATTGTAGCTTATAGATGAGAAAACATACAATAATAAGCCCAACAATAGAAATTGCCAGTGCCGCACTAAGAGAGTACACCAGGAGAAATTGACCTCTGGAGGGTTTGGAATCTTGCAAGATAAAGAGCAACACTCAAAAATTTTTAATCAGTTTACTAATGTCAAAATTAGAATGATGAATGGTGTGACTCTTTTCACTTACCAACAATCTGAATCACTGTAGCATCTCCTAAGACAGTCTTCTCACAGGAGGTCAGAGCACAGTAGTAGGTCCCAACATCAGAGAATGTCACAGACTTTAATTCAAGGTTGGAGGTGCAGTGTTTCCTGAGAGACTTTTGACTGAAGGTTTTCACACAGTGTCCATTACTGGGACATTCAACTGCAAGCTGAGATGCATCACCTTTAAACCAGCACAGGCTTTGCTGTCCAGCACAGTGCTCAGCATACACATTGCAACTCAAATTTATAGAGTCTCCCAGTTGAAGGGCCTTCAGGACTGGTTGATGCACGCTGGATTGTATGTTGTTATTTCTGATATAAAGGAAAACACCTTCTCCAAATTCAGTGGTGTCGAACTCTAAAATCCCACAGTAATATATCCCTGAATCAAGAAGTTGAAGGTTTGTAATTATCAGATTGTTGATGCCATCTTGGATCTGTGCAAAAACTTGAAATCTTTCTCTATATGTGGGGTAGATTTCAGCTTCTGTGCTGTGTCTCATCCTTTTTGATATGATGTGAGGTTTACCACCCAGGCTTTGCTTGTACCAAGAAATAAAACTGACAGTAGCATCTCTACAGGAGCAGTTTAAAGATACAGTCTCCCCAACTTCAGCTCTTTTAACATCTCTGTCCTGAATGATACTCGATGTTTTTTCAACAGCAAACACCTCACCTACAAAACAAAAAGTTTGATAAAGCTTTGAAATCCAATTTCTATAACCCTGAAATCCTGCAGATGTTTTTAAAAAGAAAAAAATCTGTACTCACAGACTTTACAGAAAAGCAGAAGAAACACTGAAGATTTCATTTTCAGTGTTCTGTCTGCTATGAACAAGTTCTTTTATAGGAGCAAAGGCTAACTGTGATTGGCCAAGTTAGGCTGTTTTGATAGAAATCACATTTGATTTGTGTGAGTCATTAAGATCTGCCTAATCATTTGACTACAAGTTTAAACTGGGGTCGGATTTCCGATGTCACTATAGGGCATTAAGTGGGGCACTTACCATGAAGCAATTTCAGTCTTTCAACATCAAAATAGCTGTCTGTGCAATAGATTGACTGGTGGCAAGAATAACTGGTTGAAATCTATGCGCACTGCAAATATCTACAAGTGTAGGTGGCTGCATCATGCAAGTTTGAAAAATCCTGTCAATGGAACGAAACCGTTTGCACAACTTTGTAATGATTTCTGTTTGAAAAATACATTTATGTTGTAAAAAATGTACTTATTTTTCACATTAATCATTTCTGTGCTGTCCACCAAGTAAGCCACCTTTAGTGTGAGCTGCTTGTTAAGAACAATTCTAGGGTATTTTGTTGTTCGTCTGAGATTTGTTATTTCATGTTATCATATCAGACTGTTTCTGATACGTTTTTAGCAGCACTGTAATCATATGTATAATATGTTGAGGTTGAAACCATCTAATAAAATTCAGATCACATACATGCTGATGTCTTCTTGTTTAAGTGTCCAAAAAAAGTTAAAGGATAAGTGGTCCATAAAGTAGGTTAAAGGGAAATTAAATGACAAAGTAAGCAGCTCATACTGCAATTAGAGGTGACATCCAGATGGTCAAACCCCTCCAATAGTTCCTAAACTTACTGTCAAATAACAACTATCCAGCTTGTTAACGATATCTACAGTATTTGTATGTGTGTTTTCTACTGGGTAACCCACTGATTAACCTTAATGTTGACAAGGGGAGATAAACAAATTAGGAAAACTATCACATTCAAAACTAGATTAACTAGTGATGGCCAAACAGGTCCCAAACACAGATATGTGTAAAGCTTAGGTAGCTGTGTCATTACCTGATCAAAACACTGCAGACACCAATAAGGGGATTTGAAAAAGTCTGTGTTTTTCTCTAAGATTGTCCAAAATGTATATGTTAAATTTAAAAGATCACCAAAATACACCTCAAGATGACACTGCATTACACAGTGACTAAATAGGCAGAGAAGAGTCCCAATAGAATAATGTGATTATCTTGTATCTGGTGGAATTTGAACTGTAACAGACTGTAACACACAATGGCCCTCATTTTGAATAAATTACTATTCCATTAGCTTAACAGTTTGAAATAGTACAATCATTAGGCATTATTAGAGTAGCAAAAAAAAAAAAAATTCACGACTTTTGTGTTACAATTGTACATTTTAAACGGACAAGTTCTGTAAACTTGTCAAAGTATTGACAGCTACCTGTGATATCGTGCAAACAAATCCCTTGTTGCTTTAATGGAAGCCGCATAATTTGGTTTGCACATTAAGGAGGACCCATCACCTTAACCTTTTTGATAGCCAAACAGCTCTGGCCTGGAGATGCTTCTAAAGCCTGCTGCACACGAGAGCAATCTGCTGAGCTGTTTTTCGAAGCCGTTTTCTCAGCAGATAGCTCGCTGTGTAGGGCTAAGTTTTGGTGAGTTTTCTGCCTCATGAGACGCTGAGGTGAAAATCAAACAGTTTTGATATTTTACACCTCGCAGTGTGCGGTCTCTTTGAGCTGTCTGCTGAGCCGAAATATTCAAGCGACCATCCAAAACGCGGTCTCCGAACACATGATTCCAAGATGGCAGCCCCCATCCCTTACCTCAGAAAGATGACACGGATACCGAGATGAATATGAAGGAAATGCTGCTACTCATTTTGTTGATGAAGCATCGTTGCAGCAAATAAACAGGTATAGTCTGGCGAAATGCCCACAAGTTTATTTTCTAAAATGTAATCTTCTCTGTGGCCTGCCATCTTGGAAACATGTGATCGGAGACCGTGTTTTGATGGGTCGCTTGAATATTTCGGCTCAGCAGACAGCTCACAGAGACCGCGCACTGGGAGTTTCTCGCCTCGCGAAGACGGAAAATATCAAACCTGTTTATTTTCAGCTTAGCGCTTCATGAGGCAGAAAACTCACAAAAAATTAGCAGCGTAAAGCAAGCTTTCTGCTGAGCAAACGGCCTCGAATTACTGTTATCCCTCCTTTCGAACGGATGCGTCAGCAGCACGTTATAGCAGTAGCACGCTACACGCAGCTGATAGCCACCGCTGTAGTCAATAGAACCGTTTCCACCAGCGGCGAAAGCAGCACGAGTTTGCACCATCACAGAAGCGCCATGTCGCAGCACTTTTCTAAATATCCGCGGGAGTCCTATTTTCTACGCGCTACGCCTCTGAAACGTGTAAATTTCAACATTTTGGATAGGACAGGAAATCAGATTGCTCAGCATCTGGAAATTTTCAAAATAAAAGAAAAGTGCTGCTTTCCAGTTGCTTTTCTAAAAAAAAAGTTCACTACCTGTGCGGCCCGGTGAGAAGTCGGTGAGTCTCCTCACTGGAGAGTCTCATTTGTGTTTCATCAATGACGACGACCGGTTGATCATTGAAGTGGAGAAGCATTCTATCCTGTATGACCCCAGTTACACTTTTTACAAAAACAACGTGAAAAAGCGGAGTGACGTATCTGCTGTTATGTAGCAAGATGGTGATTTTATCCTACTTCTTGATGTGAAAAACCCAGGTCAGCTCAGCAGATTGCTCTTGTGTGCGGCAGGCTTTAAGCTGCACAACTCACAGGCTACATATTTAGTAATGCGTAATACTCTCTGAATCATATTTCTTATCTTTTGCTAATTTCACACTGAAACGAAGTGGATGAATGTTAAGACCATTCGGTGGTCGAAGCCAATACTTATTTGTTTCCTCTGAAATGTAAAAAATGGTAGGACTTGACAACAATTAACCTTTTTATGAGTGTTTTCGCGTCATGAGAAGACATTTAAATATCATACATTATGAGGGAGAAATTAAAAACAACAAAGCCCCTCATTCTTCTCTAACTTTTTATTTTTATTCTCATGGTTCTTCCAGGGATAAATCGGTGCTTTTGGATTTGTTTTATGATGTCTTAGATCTATTTCTCGGATGACTCTTACAGTGTGAGGTATGGATCCAAACGCAGAATGCAGGTAAGATGAAAAGATTTTATTGAAAGGATGATAGTGACAGGAAAGACGAGACAGGGACGACTGGGTTAGACAACCCATGAAGAGGCATAACATCACAACAATGATCTGGCGAGGACAGAGAGGACATGAGGAGTATAAGTACATAAGGAGGGAATGAGGGGAATGCTGAAACCATCAGCATCAGGGAATGCTGATGGTTTGACACATTGTGAAACCACAGATTTTCACCAAAGCGTCATTCAAGTGTAACACGACCTTAAGTGTTTTACGTCTGCCTATTTAAAGGCGTCAAATCAAAATGTGAAGCGAGCGTCATGCGTGTGGGTTCCCAGCTGCTGCTTCTCTTTGGTTATAAAATGGTTAATAAAAGAGACCAATGTATTTATTTGTCAAAATAAAATGTATATATGTGTAGGAAATAGCCTGCTAATGTTTGTTGCACATGCTCGCTCACGTTGGGATCATACCCAGCTCTACAACCATTTCTTTTCAATACACTTCATCACAATTGTGTTATTTATGGGGTTATAATGATATCAGCTTAAGATGAATTTTTTAACTGAATTTCTTGATTTTGAATCTGAAATAAATGTAGCGAAAAATTCTGTATTGAAATTGAAACAAAAATTCAAAGTGAAAAATATTATGTGAAACTCAAAATATATGCATTAAAACAATTCACTCACTTACAATCAAGTTTTCACACTTTAATCTTTTTTTAATGCCAATCTTTTTTTAATGCTGCTGCTTTTCAGCCTAATTGAGCTGATACTCATTTCATGTTGTGGGGGGCAGGGCGGAGCTTCAGAGCCACATGTATTTGATTTCAGCTGTCAGTGAGTCTAACCGTTTTATACCCCTTCTCTAACCCAGGAAATTAAAGTCACCTGTAGTTTTTTTATATGTCTTTAATTCCAAATTGTCCACGAATAATGTCACTGCTATAACTTCCTGTAATGTTTAATTTTATATAACTTTTAAGTGAGTTGTAATTTGCTTTGTTTGTTTAGGTTTAGAAAGACAACAGAGATGTGAAACCCCATAATAAAAATCCTTAATAAAATGCATCTTTCTCTGCCTTGAATAAAACGTTTTTTTCATACATAAAACAGTATTCATTCTGATTCACATTTTTATAAATATAACAGTTGTTTTCCCATTGGTTAAAATAGGTCAGAACAGGTCACAACAGTTGCTTGTTCCACCGTGCTTGTGGTTTTAAAATGTACATTTAGGTCGGTTATGACCAGATACGTTTTCTGTGGGTTTCTATAATGTGAAACACTGGAAACAAATGTCTCATCTCGGGCACATTGGTAGAACTGTTTCACTTATTTGCTTGATAAGTTAGAACAGGAAAGGCTCATCCAGCTAGAATTAAAATGATAATTACTGAGAAAAGAAAGTTAAAATGGGTGTCCACAAATCCTACTAGAAAAGCTTTTCACCCTATATCCATATACAGTTGGCACAAATCCCACCAGTGATGCAAAGTCATGTTATTAGTCTATTAAAGAGTACAGATAGGACTACTGCATTGGTTTCTCGTTTCAAGTCAAGGTATAGGTCATGATGCAAGCGGTTGGCCCAGACATGTTATTGTAAGCAAGAACAAGTTAAAACCACATTGACATCCTGTCAGGACCGAGAAAAGGTGGGGCTGACAAAACCACTGGGGCTGAGGTCTCTGCGAGCAGGCAGGACCAGAGCGGGAACTCAGCAGCAAGGTTATTTTTTATTACATTTTTTTTACTGCAGTTGTAAGTAGTCGAAGATGAACACCACTCCCTTTAGTTCCAAGACTAAATTTAGCTCACATTTAATAATCACATACAAATAAAAGGATAATGCCCTCATGGATTATTAGCATTATTATTTTAAAACAATCACTTCATTGACAGGCCGATGGCCCCCCATGCATATGAGGCAGAAAACCTGATGATATGCTGTGGCTAAACATAAAAAACTTAAAAAGAGAACAGAGGACAACTTTCTATGTCAGTAGACCACATTTGCTTACAATACTCTCTGTAGGTTGATGTTCTATTTTGAACAGACAGGACCATCCGAAAAGTTTCTAATGTATATATTAAATGTTTACATTCACCTCTTCTGTCTTTTCTGTGTCCATTAAAAATAATGTGCAAATTTTATCCTTTAATTTCACAACCACATCTAAGATTTCTGGGATCACTCCTGCAATGTTCACGACTAAAACATTTTAGGAGCATCTTGCTTCTTGATCCCTGCTGGAAATCATCAAAACTGCATATCTGAATATCTCAACTACATGTCAAAAGTACTTAAAAATATCATATTGCATACATGACTTAAAATAAATAATCTGTAAAGTTACTATTGCAACATTTGCTTCTTCGTAAATCTCATGCTAGTTTGTTTTTTTTGCTTGTTTTTCATTCTTTAAAAAACAGTATATGGAGTTTATTATGTTAATGTTATGACAATACATATGTACAACTTTCACTGCTGAAAAACATAAAACATAACCAGTGGAAAGTAATTTGCTTATATAAATATGAGTAAACATTTACCTTTGAGATTAAACATAAAAGAACAAAGATAAAGATCACAGAAAAATTGTCTTTTGACTATAATTTTCAAATTTTCAGCTTGACTGTTATTGACTGGCTGCCTAGATATTGGTGTCAGTAATCTCACATGTACAGTAAATATTATCAAGTCTTACTAACAACAGTATGAAGTTAGTTATGAGGAAAGAAGTATCACTGAGGTATTTAAAAAGAAAGAGACAAACCAAGGTACTGTTATAGACAGGAAGGCTGAGTAGGCCACAGAAAAGGTGCACTGTTTTGACGTTGTGAGCTTTCAACAATAATTTTTTTACAATAAACAATCATTAGTATTGCATAATGCATGGAACAGCAGTTTTGTGCTGCGTTTAGCAAAACACACGATAAATTTACACCTTGACTTCTTGGTGGTGCTTACAGTCCATTCACAGGTGAAATCTGTGTAACTTTGACCAAGGTGCTCTGTGGTATCCCAAGTAACAGGCGGTAGAGACAGGATATCTACCTGACCGAGCAGAAAGCAAATACATCCCCACAGCTGAAAGCACTGTCAGTTTGCAAATAAAACATATATACTTAATATTTAAGAATGTTTTACCTATTTTTAGGCGTATTCATTAAGCTTTATTCAGTCACGGACAAAACATTACCACTACTACAAAGTAACCATTACAATGTACATAGGCCTCATAGTCATCAGCTGAACTAAAATCCCTGCTTTGTTTGTTTTTATTAAGAAGCAATGTAAAAAAAAAGACTTCCTTTACAAAAATATTGATGCATCAAATAGCAAAATATCACACACGCACACAAAGAACAGAGTACAGATGAAAAGTGCTAAAGTACTGTTTCAAAGCACATTAAGAGAGTCATATGGACAGGAATTGTGTGGAAGTAAAAGGTGCACAGGGATGATGAGAGCTTGGAAAGGATTTACAGGAAAAGGCCATTCAGAAGCGTTGGGGACCTTCACAAGGAGTGGACTGATGCTGGAGTTAGAGCATGAAGAACTGCTACACACAGACAGATTCTGGACATGGCTTTGAATGCCTTATTCCTCTTGTTAAGCAGCTGCTGGTCTGTTGCTTAGAGGTCCAAAGTCCTCTTTTCTAATGAGAGCAAATGTTGCATCTCATTTGGAAGCTAAGGTCCCAGAGCCTGGTTGGAAAAATGGAGAGGCACAGAATCCATGATGCTTGAAGTTCAGTGGGCAGTTTCCAGTCTGTGTTGATTTGGAGAGCCATGTCATCTGTCAGCACCACTCTCAGGATATATTTCTGAGCACTTCATGATTCCATCTGCAGACGATGGAAAAGGGGCCCAAAGCAAGTAATGAATACATATGGAATATTCTAATGTTCTGAGATCTTGAACTCGGGATTTTCATAAGCTGTAAGCCATAATCAAAATTATAACAAAGGCTTGAAATATACGGCTTTGCATGTTATGCATCTATATCATACAGTATATTAGGTTCACCTTTTAAGTCTAACTATTGAAATAAATTAACTTTTGCATGATTTTCTTTTTAATTTTATGAATTCCACCTGTAGATATAAAAACAAATGCAGAATTGTAGTTTTATTTTGTTTTTTTATGGAAATATTACATTGAATTTCCACAAAATGATGAGAACAATACCAGTAGTACTTATTAAAATGTATTTTTCTGGTCATTAGTTTGTAAAATAATTGCTTTTTTACACGCCTTCCCACAAATAACATCCCACGACAAGAAAATGTATCCAAATCTCATGTTTTTGACCTAAAAATAAAATGTGTTGTTTAAAGATCAATTCTCCTTAGTAGACATGCATCAAGAATTATAAGTTTTCCTTAAGGGTCATCCAACGTCTATGGCTTTAAATCAGTTATTTAGCTGGACTGTAGGACAAAAATGGATCTTGGGATTGTAAAGAATGCAGAGAATCCTACGGTCCTACAGGTTTACGCTTTGTCTCTGTAGATTGCTCAATTGCATGCTGCTTTCAGTCTTAAAGCCAAATTCACAACAATCTAGAACTGTCTGATATGGATCAGCAAGAAACGTTTTACAAAAGCTAGAGCTAGGAAAATCAACAGTATTATTCTGACTGATACATTTCTTGCTCAAAAATATCTAAAACTGTCAGTATGTGCAGGTATTGTTTATTACTATAAGCATATATGTAAAAAAAAAGCAGAAGCAGCAGTGCCTGTTCTGTTTAAAAGGCCTTCATGGTGGAATTCCTAACTCTGGAATAAACAGTTTCTTTCTCTGTGTTTTTCTTTCTGTCCCTTGCATCTGGCTTCTGTTTGAAATCCAGGGCTGCATACTGCACCGCCATTAAGTCTTCATTCTGTAATACAAAGTAGATATAAACAGTGGGTTCTGTGAACAAACACACACTTTACTTAAAAAGTTTTTTACTAGCTAACCTCAGTGTCAGCAGAATGTTCTGGCTTTTGAGATCCTTTAAAGAAAATCAGATAAAAAAAGTTAATGTTTATTAGGAAAAAATTATTCAAATTATACAATAAAAATATAAATGACTTGATCCAAGTAGGTTTGGGTGAACAATGTCCCCAGTGATCAAGAATATACCATCTAGTAAATATCAGCTAGTTGTACCTTCTGAAGGATTTATTTTTCTTCTGGAATTTAGACAAAGAATAGAAGTCAGGATGATGTTTAAGATCAGAGACACAACCAAAGATGCAATTCCTCCATGCACCAATGCAGGGTCAGGTTGTTTCTCTATGAAAATACAGAACATTTTTGCAGATTTGGCAATAAAACAAAGGTAGAGAAATTAAACAATTTAAAAGCTTACCTTCCACACTTAGTCTGGTTCCTGACCCAAACAGAATCTGTCCACATGAAGCCACAGCACAGTGGTACATCCCAGCATCAGAAACAGTTACGTTCCTCTTTGGTAAACTGAACACACATCTGTTCACAGTAGAATCCTGTTCAGGTCTCCCCACACATTGACCACCACTCTGTGTCACTGTGTATAGCACTCCCAAATGGGATCCCTCATTTTTCTTCCTAAACCAGTAAACACTCTGCTCTCTAGTGATGGTTCCAGTGAGCATGGTACAGTTCAGGGTCACAAAGCCTCCCAACTGGATGGAGATGGAATCTGGCTGATGGAGGAAAGACTTGCAACTGGAATCTTAAAAAAACAACAACTGAGGTAAAAAAAATATTACAATAATGGAAAATATGTGCAAGTAGATTTTAAGTAGTTTGTCCTACTTTTTAGCAATAAAAATGTTCCATTGTCAAACTCAGTGACAGAAATCGTGGTATAGCTACAGTAGTACAGCGCGGAATCAGATTCTTGAACATTAAAGATCTTCAGATTGTAAAGTCCTTCCTCAGTATAAACTGAAAGTCGCTTGCTGTCCTTAAACTGCTTGTGGAAAACGTTGGAGTCAACTTGATGTTTGTAAAAAGAAGACATAATCTGAGGTGGCTCTCCTGGTATCTGCTTGTACCAGCTCAGATGTTTGGCAGTGGAGTCGCAGAAACAATGCAAAGTCACATTGTCTCCAGAGTTGGCGTACAGCACGTCCCCATCTGAAATGAATAAGAATATTGAACATTCGAGGTCGGCATTTGAAAGCAAAGGTATGTTTAAAAAGGTTTGCCCTATCAAGAAGTTATGATGGTGAGAGTGCATAAAGCATCTATAGATGGAGTGACTTACAGGCTCTTAAGAGAGGAACCAGGAGCACATAAAAGCTCAGCATCCTTCACTCTTCAGACTCTTCCAGTGTAATAGCGGCCTGAGTAAAGGGGTCGATGAGAAAACTTACATGTTCAGCGGAAGTGACCTCTACATATACTGACAATGCAAATAATGTGGGTGCACATATTGGTACAAAAGGAAGTGGAAAGCTCTGATTTTGCCATTGACCAACTATTTGATTTTTTTTTTTCATTTAAAAAAAAAGTACTAAATTAAGCTACAAAAACCTGAATTTGGCTTTTAAGCTATGATCTGCTATTTGTTACCTGAAAAAAACCTATGGTATTGTGTTGAGCCTTTGGCAGTGTCCTGTCTTTGAACTTTGTTTCAGATTCTGAGTTGTAAGCTGGTTTTCATATGTATAAAGGCAAGGCAACTTTATTTGTATACCACACCTTCAACCGGAAGGAACTTTAATGTGCTTTACATGGTTTGTGTTATGTGTGGTTTTCAAAACCCCTCTAATTCAGCCAACAACCTCAGACAGTGTAGGCCAGTTTTAAAATGTTTTAAAGAGCCAGTAGTGGGGAAAGAGAAACAGCTGGCGGGAAGCAGGTAAGTGATTAACAATTATTCTTGAGGAGATGATCTTTGATTATATAGCAGAAGGTGAGGAGCTTACTTGAATATTTATTTTTGCATTGCGTGGAGGTGGTAAGTAGGAGCCAGAGAACTGTGGTTGGCTGCAGAATGGGGGCTTCGGCAGTATGACGATCCAGTCTCTCTTCTTTGCTGGTGGAAGGTGTTGGAGGGTGGACAGACAGGCAACTGATGACGGTGACCAAGATGGCGAGTACTGTATGGTAAGTGTTTTCCAGGAAGGAGCACCATGGAGACTGACCAGGGAGAGACCAAGACAGCTAAAAATCACAGAATGGCTGCGGAGGATCCAATCTGAATGGTGAGGCGCCGGAGGTGAAGAAACCAGAGCAGAGGAGGAGAGATTAAGGAGTGAATTCTGCCAAAGAGACAAGACAGGTAAGTAACGTTATACAGGAAGGCAGATTAAAGCTCTCCCTCAGGAGAACATGAATCTTATTTGGCCTTGTACCACAGCCTTGGCCTTGAGGAAGCAAAACCATCTGGCATCAGCTCTTAACAGCTCAGCTCTTTTAAGCAGGAGCATGGATGAGCGTTGATTCGGAACACCTAGACCTCTCATCAGACCCTGCAAAGAAAAGTATTAGAAACACAGTAACAGAAAAATCAGCAAACAGCCATTGACTGCTAACCATTTGGGGAGAACATCATAAAAGCAAATTAAAACACATGACATTCCAGCTGTTATTAATTGCTTACTCGTTTTACTACACAACTTGGACACTCTCACTTATAACATTTTCATGAAACACATATGTAGGGACCTTGCATTGGGCAGACTTTTTTGGCATAGGAGGAGGAGCCCTTCAATGAGCCTCACCTCTGGACACTGAGGGCTGGAAGTGAGAAATTGGGGAGGGGGGTTCTGGCAGCCTTTCCCACATTTCAACCCCCTGTTTTAAAAGCAAATTATAACATCATGGATCAACACCATACTCAGACAGGAGGAGGGAGGCTAGGGGTCTTTCCATGCCCTTGTTCCCTACTGACCACCAGGGGATTTGCAGGATGCCGGCCTGGAGTATGACACCCTTGATCTATGCTAAATAAAGTGCCTAGACAGAGGGGAAGACCTAAGGAGAGTGAGTAACAGAGATGGTTGTGAGGAGTTACTGTAACCAAGTCAGATAGGGGAAATCATGTTGGAAAGGGTTCATGGAAGGTTGATTCTACACCAAACAATCCTTGCATTTCTGCTTGACCTCCACTTAATAATACTACTACAACCAGAAATGGATTATGGGGAGGAAATATGAGGACCTTTGCCTCCCACCATTGGTAGACCAATAAAACCTGGCCCTGAATGAAAAATTAATCGTGCCCTAATGTATCTTGGCCACCACTTGCAGCAATGGCGACGAGTAAACATTTGTGAAGCATTCGTTTTTCCTGTTACAGTGTATAAAAACGTAAAATATTACTTCAACCACAATACGCCGGATTAGATTTAAAACCAGATTTTGACTACGTTTTGGATTATTGTGCTGCTATATTACAACAACCGCATGGTAGGATTTTTATATTTTTTCTTTTACAGTTACAAAAAAAAGAAAAAAACATTATCCACCATAACCTATGTTTACATTCATTTTTCTACTTTTTACTTAAATTGGCAAATTGAAACTTTTACTTTATGTAGGTTGTTGTTAAAATTGTGACGGCCTTGTTTGTGTTTTTCCTTGTGCACAATTTGTTTGAGAGGCAAGGTAATCTTTGTAACAATGCAAATATGGTCAGTGTTTTCTTTACAAAGATTTACATGCGGGCTCCTACCTTGTCATTTTTGCATGTCAGCAACAACAGATAATCCTCCTTCACGAAAGGGATTAAAATTATTTATTTGTGAAAGGTTTTTTGCTTTTATCAGGTTAGTGATCGGTAGTATAATGTTTGTTCTTTGTCAGTGCCACTTCATCAACCATTCTTTGACCTGGACTGACCCGGGGTTTCCAATAGACGTGTCAGCAGCATGTTACAGGATCAGCACGTTTTACTCGCTTATTCTGCTGCTTGGCCCTTTCCACGGGGGACGTCAGCAGCACGTAGCAGCAGGGAAGCAGCTGTCACCGAGAGAGCCCGAAATCATGCGAGATCAGCAAAATCACATATGGTTTCGTCAGTAAACGCGACAACAAGCAGGAAAAAGACTAAACATGGCTCCAAAAAGTCTGTGTTTTATGTTCTGTCCGTTTTGCATTCACCAATAAGTTTATGTTATGTCAGGGAATATACAAAATCCCTCGAAGTGCAAAAGAATAATGTTAGTGGTGATCCGAAGTAGTGTAGACCCTCCCTCGACCTACTGACTTTTCACGGGGCCACACAGGTAGTAAAGTAAAGCTATCAGAAAGAAGCATCTTAGTTTTATTTTATAAATTTCCGGAAGCTGAGCCGTCTGACTTCCTGTCTTCCCCTATCCAAAATGTCGAAATTTACACGTTTCACAGGCGTAGCTCGTAGAAAATAGGACTGCCTCGTATATTTAGAAAAGTGCTGCGACATGACGCTCCTGTGATGGGGCAAACTCGTGCTGCTTTCGTCTCCGGTGGAAAGGATTATATTGATTACAGCGGTGGCTAACAGGCGCGTATGACGTGCTGCTGCTGTAACATGCTGCTGACGCGTCCGGTGGAAAGGAGGGATACGGCTAAGACCTACTGTACTGCAAACAGAGAAAGACTGACCTGGCTGGCTTCCAAGACTCTAATGGTACGTTCACACCGCCCCAAACGGCAGCGTCAGTTGCGGCAAGATTACATGTAAAGTCTATGGTTGATTCCATCAGAGTCTCTCCGGTGCTTTGGCTCTGTCAACTTTTCAAGCGTTACTCACATTTCAAGCGACAACGTAGCCAACACCAGCAACGCAGAAGTTC
Organism: Apricaphanius iberus; assembly: GCA_028564705.1. NCBI lineage: Eukaryota > Metazoa > Chordata > Actinopteri > Cyprinodontiformes > Aphaniidae > Apricaphanius > Apricaphanius iberus. Next base: position 137,040 of record JAPXFQ010002658.1, on the reverse strand, counting down.
AGTTAGCTGAACTTTTGACGGACTTGAAGCAGTGCAGCAACCAATCAGAGCGTTTCACTGTAGTGACGTCGGCCGACATCGATGATGTCCAGCCAATCACGATACGCTAGTGTTTTAAACATCCGGCAGAGAAAGGCTCGTCCAAGTGTTTTGCAAGCTTCAGCTTAAAAATATGTATATGTCAAACTAGATGCGTTGGGAGCGTTGCTTGACGCACACAAAGTGTGCGGTCAGAATGCCCCATTAGGAACTGAATCATTTTATTAACTCACTTTCATCTGCCAGTTACAGTTCTGAGGTCTGGATTGGTCTATAAAGTTAGATCAACTGGGGGTGGTGTTAAGAGCTCAAGGGCCATGGGACCGAATACAAAAACTTGGGAACTTCTCTATATCAGCCTTTCAGCTCTGTGTGTTACCTGGCAGCACTGAATGATGATATGATATTCATGCCAAACGTACACATGTGAAACTCAAAAAAATTTAATCTGGTGCAAAATTTTATTTTTTGCAGTAATTTAATTTAAAGGGGAAACTAATATTATACAGACTCATTGCATGCAAAGCAATATATTTAAAGCCTTTATTTGTTATAATTTTGATGAGTATGGCTAACATCTTATAAAAACCCCAAATCCAAAACCTCAGAATTATTGAATATCCCATGAAACTAATAAAGCAGGGATTTTACATAGAAAAATGTTGGACCTCTGAAAAGTCTAATCATGCATATTTACTCAATACTTTGTTGGGCCCTTTTGCATCAGTTACTGCCTCAGTGCGGTGTGGCATGGATACTATCTGTCTGCGGCACTGCTGATGTTATTGAAGACCAGGACGCTTCAATAGCGGCCTTCAGCTTTTCTGCATTATTCTGTCTCATGTCTCTCATCTTTCAAGTTGGCTGGCTGATCAAGTACAGTAATCCCATAGACATTGAACCAGTTTTTGGTACTTTTGGAAGCATCTCCATAAAACTCACCTGTGGAAGGAAAAATTAAGTGCTCCAAAATGTCCTGGTAGATGGCTGCGTTGACCCTGGACTTAATAAAGCATAGTGGACCAACACCAGCAGATGACATCCCAAAATCAACAGACTGTGGAAACTTCCCACTGGTCTTTGGGCATCATGGATTATGTGCCTCTCCATTTTGCCTCCAAGCTCTGGGATCTTGGTTTCCAAATGAGATGCAAAGTTTGTATGGGCTTATAACGATATCAGCTTCAGAAGAAATTGTAAAAGAAATATTGACTCTGAAAATAAAATTTGGCAAAAAATATAATTGTAACTTAAAATCTTAATTTTGAATCTGAAATAAATGTAGTGAAAATGTCTGTATTGAAAGTGAAATAAAAACTGAAAGTAAAAAAAAATGTAAATCAAAATCAAAATATATACATTAAGTAACTCACAATCAAATTTTTACACTTTCAAATTTTTTTTCAATGCCAATCTCACGGTGGCCCTGAATGGTCACAGCATGCAACTTTAGAAAGCACATGCAAAAAGACAAAACACAAGCAAATTGAGAAAAGATTTTCATCAGCATTTAGAAAAAAACGTGGAGCAAAGACCACAACACATTACAAAAATGCGCTGCAAATAGACCACAACACAATACATTACAAAAATGCGCTGCAAATAGACCACATATCTCTAGCTGTTGTCTCATCTTTTCTCCCTTTCATCACTTGGTCTTCTCTCATCATTGGTATTGTCCTGGTTAGTCTATTTGAGTCAATTATATTATAATGGTGAATGAACATATTAAGTAAAGGAAGGCTTTACTTCTTCCATTTATTATGCCCTCAACAATCCACTGTTATTGACTCGTTTTGAATTTGCTTCTATCTATATTCTAATAGACATAATAGTTGGAATTAAAGGACCTTTTATTAACTACAACACAATGTTAGAATATTTCATTGTTACCAGTTCACATTCCTAATGGTGATACTGGTGCTTCTGCTGGATCTGCAGCAAGAGCTCTCTCTTTAGGTCATCTCTTTTACCTTCTAAAAATCAGGATATCAGAATTAAGTTAGCAAAGTGTGACTGCTGAAAACTAATAATAAAAAAACAAAAACTAAAAATCCTTAATAAGAACTGGGCCATCAAGTTATTGATGCATCGAGAGTTTTACAAAGGTGTTTACTCCGTAGTCAAACTCTAGTACAAACTAAAATAACTAATCAATTTTCACGTTTAATTGGAACACCTGTGCTGCTGCTGCTGGCTCTTTTTCTGGAAACTCATCTTTAGTTTCCTCGACAAAATTATTTTATGAAAACTAAGCCAACTAGCTCGGTCTGAAGCTCTTTTTCGTTTCTTGGCATCTTCTGTCAGTGGTTTTCGCTGATTCTTAGCCGGCTCTGCCATCACTTTGCCACACTCTTTAGCCGGATTTCGTTAGCCTGCCTCAGTGTTGGAGATGTTTGCCGAAAACTTATCCTGCTTCTCGCGATGTCTGAGACTTCGCGAGACTGAAGGACACCGGGTCGCTACACTGAACTTGCAAGTGGGATATTTTGTCAACAGGCAGTAGGGGCGGGCGAGATAGTCTTCATTCGCCCTGTAATGATTCAGTTAACCATATACCGACTTACAAAGGTGATTAATTAACATGAAAATGTTGCCTAGTATCCCTTTAAGGTTTAGCGCTGTGCAGTTCTCTGTGCATGTATTTGTATCGAGTAGCATCGTAAGGAGAGGGGAGGGACCACTGTGTCTACAGTAGCGACTGACTACGGCAGCCATAGTATGGCAGGGGGTTGACATACACCATTAACGTTAATACTTTAATGATGCATTGACACACACCTTATTTTTGCTACTGATGGCTTGCCATACCTGACTGTAACCTGACACTGAATTCAATCAGCGGTAACGCTGATCAGAGCACAGCCGAGGTGTTCATGTCAAAGCATCTGGAAAGACAGCATCATAGTACCAAAAACTAGTAGCTAAATTGAAGATGGCATTACACCGACAACCAAGCAACGGCGGCTCGATTTCAAGGAACCCAAGTTAACACCGACAACAACAAAAAATTTAATGGACTTGTTGCATCTTTCACTGTGGAGGATATATAGCGTTACATAGCTTAGGGTAACTTAAGTTTTGACTTCAAACCTAGAATTTACACGATCCTGCATGTCAGGTATGATGTTTTAGAACAATGCAAAAGTAGCGTAACTAGTAATGTAAGGCATTACTTTTTTGAGAAGTAATAAGTAATATTTGATGGATTCTTTTTTTTGAGTAACTTGCCTAACACTGGTTGTGGTCTTTGCAGCATATTCTTTTTAATGTGTTGTGGTCTATTTGCAGCGTGTTTTTTTTTCTAAATGCTGCACACGTGTCGTCAAATTGATAAAAATGTTTTCTCAATTTGCTTGTGTTTTGTCTTTTTGCATGTGTTTTCTTAAGTTGCATGCTGTGACCCTTCAGGGCCACCATACAATCTTTTCTTTTTCAATGCCAATCTTTTTTCACTGCTGCTGCTTTTCAGCTTCATTCAGCTTATACTCATTTCATGTCTTGCGCGGGGGCCGGGGCTTCAGACCTGCAGGTGCTTGCTTTCAGCTGTCAGTGAGTCAGGCTGTTTTATACCCGTTAAACCCAGTAAAGGTCACTGGTAGTTCCTTTATATATTTTTAATAAAAAAAAATCTCCACATATTCCAACAAAATCTACTGCTATAGCTTCTGTAATGTTCATTTTGATATAACTTTTAATTTAATCGTCGTTTGCTTGCTTTGTCTGGTATAAATTGCACCACCTGCAATTGTTTACCAGTCTCTCCATCTACCCCATTCACTACTTTTCAGTTATTTAAGCCATCTTACTTGTGCAGCTCATTACTGGTTCTTCCTGTTACTCTGATCCTCCTAAGTCTTCTTCCTTTTAGAAGGAGCTGCTAGTTTGCACTAATGATGGGAAAAATTAAGCCCCATGAACCAATGAGGCTTTCCAACACATTGCTTTACTAAATGGTTCACCACTCGAGGCCTTACCTAAATGATTCAAAAATCTGCCATCTGCTGTGTAATTAAATGTTTTACACGCTAAGTCATATACTGTAGCCCCATGTGAATCCCTTTTGTAAATAAAATGCACACACACACCACACTTATACAGTAGGCTACAGGCCAAAAGTTTGGACAATGCGTTTTCTTTATTTTCATGACTACAGTGTAGATTCTCAATTAAGGGCATCAAAACTATGAATGAACACATAATGTATGGAATTACTGTATGTACTTAAACAAAAAGGGTGAAATAACTGAATACATGTGTTATATTTTAGATTCCTCAAAGTAACCACCCTTTGCTCTGATTACTGCTTTGCATTCTCTTGAGCTTCAAGAGGTAGTCACCCGAAATGGTTTTCCAACAGTCTAGAAGGATTTCCCAGAGATGCGTAGTACTTGTCGTCCCTTTTGCCTTCACTCTGCGATTCAGTTCATCCCAAATCATCCCGATTGTGTTCAGGTCCGGTGACTTTGGAAGCCAGGTTATTTCACACTTTTTTTTTTATAAAAGTACTACATAATTTCATATGTGTGGCGCAGTGGTTAGCACTGTTGCTCTGCAACAAGAAGGTTGTGGGTTTGTATCCCGACACAGAGTCTTTCTGCATGGAGTTTGCATGTTCTTTCTGTGCATGTGTGGGTTCCCTCCGGGTACTCCGGCTTCCCCCCACGGTCCAAAAACATGATCGTCAGGTTAATTGATGAATCTAAATTGTCCTTAGGTGTGGGTGTGTGTGTGCATGGTTGTTTGTCCTGTCTGTCTCTAGGTGGCCCTGTGATGGACTGGCGACCTGTCCAGGGTGTACCCTGCCTCTCGCCCGTTCACAGCTGGAGATAGGCACCAGTGACCCCCCAAGGATTAAGTGGTTCATTAAATGGATGGATGGATACATAGAAAGAGAGCGATAACATTACTTAAATTGAATTCCAATAAAATTATCCAAAAAATTCATGGTTTTATTATTTTTTTAAATTTAAAAACAAAAGTTTTTCAAATGTTTTGGGTTGTTCCTTTTGCACAGTATTTCGCCAGCCTCTTTCACATGGGTCAGACGGATTTACACTTTTACTCTTTATTATGAGCGATCAACTCAAAATATTGGGGGAAGACTTCCTTATTTGGAGGTGCTATCTGTATAAAGGAAATTGGATTGTTGGTGTATGAACTTATGTGACTGCAGAACAAATTGCCCACTCCAAATTGAAGTGCATAATTCATAGTAAACGCATACAAACAAACACGGATACTTTTAACCAACTCTAAATTGTAAAAGAAAATACAGCCTCGATCTCACCTCAGAAGTAAGATGTTCAATTAACTGACTGACCAGCTGAATGGCGCAATAACTCAGTAACTCACAAACGCTGACAGCACCCTGCAGTATGCAGCGAGATTCAAAGCGCTCATGAGGAAGCGACATGCTGAATGAACCGATGACGTCACCCGCTCAAACCGAGGCCTCAATCACGTGATTTCTCCATTCTTGACTCATGCCTCGAATCGAGACTTCATCTGGCACACCCACTTTTGCTCAAGATACACCTCGGAGCCCGGGTTCATTTGTCCCATCACTAGTTTGTGCCATTAAAAGACGCTTATAGAATTCTGCATTTGGGTCCTTTAAAAATCTACCAAACACGACAGTGACGTTGTTTGTTGTTCAGGAGGAGTTTAACAAAAGGAATGCAACATTAAAACCCCATGTCCAGCATCTGCCTGTGTGCAGTGGCTCTTGATGCACTAACTGTAGCCAAAGGTCCCCAACACCTTTGAATGGCTTTTTTTCTGACAATCTTCTCCAGGCTGCGCTCACCCCTGCGGCTTGTTCACCTTTTTCTTCCACCTTTTTCCCATCCACATAACGTTGTAAATGGGCTTTGATACAGCATGTTGGGAACATTACACTTCTTTTGCAATTACCTTTTGAGGCTTTCCCTCCTTATGGAGGATGTCAGTGATGGTTTTCTGCCCAACTGTCAAGCCAGCAGTCTTCAAAAATGATTAAGGTTCCAAATGAATCAGACTGAGAGAACATGTAAAGGCTCAGGAACCCTTTACATGTGTTTTGGATTAATTAGCTGTTTACAGTGTGACACTATGAGCCTGAAATATTGAACATTTTAACTATATTCTCATTTTCTGAGATTCTGAATTTGGGTTGTTATAAGCTGTAAACCATAATCAAAATTATAACATATAAATGCTTGAACTATATCATTTTGCTAGTAATCGGTATACATGATCTACATGACATTTAAAAAACAAAATTGTACACTTCAGATTACATACAAAAGCCAGATGTAATTAACTTGTAAATTTCCAAACTTAAAAAAAATATATAAATTAAATTTTCAGGATTAATTGAAATACTTTTTTAGGAAAAACTCATTTAGTTCTCTAACATGTTTAGATAATTTATTCAATTTCTGTGATGCTCTTTAAACTGCACCTTTTTAGCAGAAAGTGTGTATTAGCATGTTTTACCAATTAATTTAATACCTTTGATAGAGGCCATTATAAAGTGTGGTGCATTTCAACAATATAAGTAGAATATGGACATCTCAGGACTGCAAGCAGCAATGTAATAAGTAAAACTCTGGAATGTGTTTACTTAGAGCAGAAGCAGCGCATGTAGACTGCACGCATTCTTTATTAGAGACAAAATAAAACTACCATTCACAGACATTGTAGCTTAGTGGTATCCATAAAATTTTCCTTTTTTTCTTTTAACAAAGGCGCATCATGAATCCCTGCACCTATTCCTTATCTCTCTGACTGTACGCAGGGTGTGGAGCAGAAAGGCGGGCACACACAGCAGCAGATACAAAGTCCTCATTTGAATACCAGTCTTTGTGCCTGTTATGAATTGCGTACAAAATCTTAGTAGATCAGACACAAATGAACAACACAATGTCAGAAAATGTTTGCAGCACATGCAATTTTGCTCTCGTTATTCAAAACTTTAAAAAAGCAGGCATCAAGTGCCTCAGCTTGGTGTCTGTTAAATGGGTTGGATTACAAAGATCTAAATCTTTACCGTTCTGATGGGAGCAGTTTCTTTCTCAGTATCTGGGACAGTGGTATGAATAAGACTGGTTCGATGACAACTTTATGTGGTGTTACATCTTCCGGAAGATCAGAAGAATGGTAGTTTATATCCTGTTAATCAAGATTATGCTTATGACACTTCTGAATATTTTTAAAGTACTTTTGTTAAAACAAAATACCTACACTGCAAAAAGTGGATTCTAAGCAAATCAAATTTGGCTTATTTTAAGAATTTTTTTTCCCTGAAAAGAAAAACATTTCTTGTATAGCAACATTTCCTTGAGAAAAAAAGTTCTTATTTTAGGAAATGAAATCTAGCCATTTCTTGTTCAGATACATTTGCTGAAAAACATGCTATTTTTTTCTTGTAACAATAAAGAAAGACTGAATCTTCTTCAGCATTAGACAAGAAGATTTATTCAGATTTAAGAAAAAACATAAGCTCACATTTCTCAATTTAAGAACGGATTCTCACAGATAGAATATTCCATTCTTTATTTTTACAATCAAAATGAAAGCATATCAATTTCATATCTAATAACATTAATCTGCTATTACAGCAACTGCAACAAGATATAAATTGTTGTGCTAAAAAAAACGTTTTTCAACAGTGTACATTTATGTTACATTTAAAGAAGAGATCTGGTAACCTAACAAGAACAAGACAAAGTTTCTCAATTTAACATTCCCCTCCCCCTTTGTTTTTTAGTAGGGTTGCAGTGTATGAATAAATTTAAAGTTTACCAACCTGTATTGGCCATTTCCCAATTTACTGCCTTAATCTGTTTTGTAAGGGTCCTATATGTACATGTAAAGAATATAGAGCTTTTGTGTCAACTAAATAAAACAATGTTTAATGCCCTCTCTTCATTTCTTACCAGCAATGTAGCAGGTAATGAAGCTGAATAAGAAGACTGAGAACTCTGAGGATCTGATCCGTTTTGCTGTGAAAGCAAACATCCTAACAAAACAAACAAGTAAAATCATAAAATTGTTATCCAGATACATATTATGTATCTGGCTTTATATGTGTTTTGTACTGCAGCACATAATGGTGAATGGTTACAAAATAGTCCTTTTAAATTGGAGAGAGCAGTCTAATGAAAAAGCAAAAAGGTTTTCCAGAATAATCCAGTGAAATTTAAAAATACTGTGTAACAATTACAGTTAAATGTGAAAAAGCACAGTACAGCCCCCTCTTTGGTTCATATATGCGAGACAATCAATTAGTCTATCCCTCCAATTCTGATATTAGTACTTTTGAAGCATTTTTAAACATTTAAATTTGACAAAAAAAGAAATAAAAAGACATAAAGAAACCTGTAAAGGAGAAACTTTTTTCACATTATTACATAAAAACTCTTACTTTGTAATAGCGTGATTTACATAGTAATTCATGTTGAAATAACCAAATTATCTTCGTTATTAATCAAATATTCTGTGTTTGAAACATGGGTAACATGGGTAACTATCACGAGTAGGTCTTGGCTTTTTTTCATTCAAGACTTATTCATTTAGCATTTACAAAATAGTTCACAGAAAGCTACACAAATTATTGAAAGTATTTTTGCATTGTCTATGTAACTGAAAGAAACATTCAAGTTTAATAGATAAAAACAAAAAGATTGATAGATTTAAAAGCAATTTATTATGTCAGAGTCTGAGTCCAAGTTCAAGTCCTGATTTTAAAAGTCATCAGTGGTCTTAATTCCGAGTGCAGGACTTGAGTATGCCATCACTGATCACAGAGTTGCGCACATGCGTTAAATATAGGAATGGGCGATGATCTCATCCACTCCATGTACATGTACATCCAAAATGTAGGAGAGCTCATACACATGAAGAAAACTGAGCCTCTGTTTTGAGATTTTATCCATTCTGGGACCCGGTTTCCAAAATGATAATTTACAGTTTTTTGAAACGTCGGCTTCTTGTGGATAAGATACCTAACTGTTTAAATCGTTATCTCCAAAATCGCCCTAAAAATCCTGCTGGGTGAACTAGGCCTCAAACAACACATGACAAAGAAATATACTATTTTAAGTCAACAATATCCAACAATCAAAAATAATAGAACAAATGAATAAATATAGAAACTGAACATAAAGAAATGAAAAATTTATATAACTGAACAGCAAGTTAATGTTACAAATGAAACCAAACATACGCACCAGAGGATCAAAACAAGTATCAATTTAAAAAAAACAATTTTTTCTTTGTATTGTAATAAAAAAAGCTGAAAATGTATTTCTATCTTTATTGATATTAATACAATGAAATACGTCCTATAAAAACTGTTTAGATTCATGCATTTCCTTTTATTTTGCTGATCTCTATTGATTTTGGTGATGAGCTCCAATTCTATGTTACAAAGCATACTTGCCTTTAAATATAACTTGTTTCACAGATTCTCTATCGCCTTGAAAATGTGACTCTGACTGGATCAAAGTCACAAAATGCTGTTAATAATTTTAGTCAGAACAAAATGGTGGCAAAATTAAAGGACTACTTTGAACTTAAATTCATCACATAGTTTTGTACTTGACTCTCTCTCTCTCTACTTAACATTGTGGTACACACATTCGCTCCAGGTGGGGTCCTCTTTTCTTTGTAGTCTGTTGGATAGTGCAAGAAAGGCAGCGTAATATGCCTTTTCTGCATGGTGGAAACCCTGGAAGCATAAGGTTTATTAGAAATTTTGTTTTAGAAAGATACATCCAGACCAAAACCAAAGTATCCAGCAATGTGTATGTAAGTAAATAAAGTTGGAAATATGAAAGGAAGCATTCACCGTCACTTCTGAATTAAGGAACAATCCTTTTTGAGCACCTATAACATAAAAGAAAGGTTTATTTTTCATGTGACGCATTCATTCTCTCTGTCTATCTCTCTCTCTCTTATATATATATATATATATATATATATATATATATATATATATGAGCATTTAATGCAGACTCAAACATTTTTTTCAAATTTCTGCACAGGACGTAGGTAATCATATCAAAAATAAAAAACAATTGTAATTATTGTAATTGACTCTGTAACAGCCATAGACTTGATATGCATGTCTTTCCCCCCCTCCCCCATTTTTTTTTTTTTTTTTACAAAGACTTATCATGAATCTATGTCCATATTCCTCCTCTCTCTAACCTGGCGCAGCACACATCAGCAACCACAAAGTCTTCATTTGAATACTGCTCCTTGCGCCTGTGATTAATTGCTCACAAAATCTTAGTAGATCATCTGCAAATAAAGGACAACCCACAGGCAGAAAATGTTTGCCGCGCAATAACGGTTCCTAATCTTTCTTGTTTTAGTAGTCAAGAACCCCAAATCGTGTTAACAAATCACATGCTTAGAATTATTTAGTAAGATGCAGCAGAAATTGTAATTACCTTATGATGTGCTTTAGCACAGGATTAGAAAAGTTTATGGAAAAAATACTATTTATGTTATTTTAATATATATTTAAAAATATTTTTTTGTTTAGTGTTTAATTTAGTGATAAGTTAAACTTTTTAAAGGATACTTAATTATTTGACATACAGTATGTGACAGAATGTTCCATCATGATATCCGTGTTGGTAGATTTAAATTTTATTCCTTACTAATCGCTGTGCGTGGGAGCCAGATATAGCAAATTATGTGAATTCATCTTCATCTACATTGGTAGGTTTTAAACCCTTTTATGCTATTTGTCCAATGTCAAAACAAGTGCCATAATCTGAAACAAGTTTGAGGGAAAAAAAGGGTAAAAAAAAACAGCAGAGGAAATCTTTCAACGGCCAAATTGGTTTTTTTTTACCCTTTAAGAATATGGGGAGTATTATAGTGTTTTAAAAAATTGTTACCTGAAGGTCTTAAGCTGTTTTCCTTATTCATCACACACAGGAGGAAAGCCAGTAAAATGCACAGGATGGAGGACAAAGAAAAAGCTCCACTCCATAAATAAGTTGACAAACTGTTATCTGCAGAAACACAGCAACAAAATGTTTACATTAAGCTTAGATACCATGTTGATATTGAATGTTTTTTACTGCAGTTACTCACCGTCTAAGTCCAATTTTGTTCCTTTTCCAAACAGAATGTTTCCACATGAGGCAACTGCACAGTAATAAGTTCCCGTATGAGATGCGTTCAGATTGGTAATCGGCAATTTGTACTCACACCTGTGTGTGTGTGCATTTGTTTTATTTTTACACCGCTCAGCCTCACTCCCATGGCTGTAAACAACCCCCGGTTGAGATCCCTCAGAATTTTTAACCCAGTATACACTGTGTTTTCCACCATTGCTCAAGGTTTGCACGGTGCAGTTCAGAGTCACAGATCCTCCGGGCTGGGCAGTTTCAGATGCTGACTGATAGATTAAAGTGTGCACCTTAGAACTTGTGTTTTCTACAATCACCGTTGTTCCTTCTGTGAAATAAAGCCTATATAAATAGCTACTTGCACAGAAGTAAATTGCAGAGTCTGAAATTCTCAGATCTGATATTTTCAAGTGATTTTTACCTTTAGCCGTGTCAAGCTGAAAGCGTGGATTATTTTTAAATTCATCATGAAACATAGGATTTGTTTCATACTTATAAAAGGTGGAAATGAGCTTTGGTTTCTGTCCCAGATACTGTCTGTACCAGTAAAATCGTGCATCAATAACGTCTTGGTAGAAACATTTCAAAGTCAAGTTGTCTCCAGCTTTGACAGACACAACATTTTTCTCTTGGCGAATAGATGATAATATTTTTTGGGTGTTTGCCCAAGCTGCAGAAAAAAGTACACAATAAATATATGACAAATTAGTTCAATTTACCAAAAAAGTCTAACTTTTACAAAGACTTACCCATTTTCCCCAAGAACAAGCATATCAGATAGAGGACAAAGCGTATATATGACATGGTGTTTAGATAGTCTTAACTGATTGAGAACAACCTCGACCCATTTTTCAGATTTCATAGATAAGGCTGTACCGTGTATGATTGGGGAGGCAGAGGTGACGCAAAATATCCTATTTAGAAAACTTGGTCACATGTCCTAAGATGACTAAAGTAATTTTCTTTCTGTGTCATCCTACCAAAATGCTGGCCAAGTGCCTGCACCAATTATATATTGTTTATATTTGAGCAGGGTTTACCGCTTCCTCCCCATTTGGCGTATGACCTTGACTTTCAGTCAGTATTTTCTTCTTTCTTGTTGGTGGTTGAAAAAAAATGAATTTAGTTGGAAGCAGTAGGACCATAGTCAGACTCCAGACACGGGCGGGGCGGGTAATGCAATTTAAAAGAACGGCGTAAGGTAACTAAGGTAACATAAGGTTACTTTACAACACCGTTAAGTTACTGAACATGAAAGGAAAAGTTATTTTTTCAAGCTTATTTTTAAGCAAATTCACGTTAATTCACCAAGACTAGTTTGGAGCCACTAGTAGCCGTTAAGCCGGAGTTTATATCAAGTGTCAAGAAGCCATCAGGCTCAACCTAGAAGAGCTGTGCCTGATGGTCTCCTCTCCAACCATTGGTAAGATCCTTTCCTTCAGGGATCAAAAACCAACGCTCCCATCTCACCCTCGCTCAGTCATCGTCTATCTATGACATAGAGGCCTCAGATCTGCGCATTACGCACAGAGACTTACATCTCCAGTCTGGACCAGGATCTCCGCCTCGTCCCGACTCCTGACTATCCTCCAGCGTCCTAATCACCTGCGTGTGGAGCACTGCTAGTTCTGAACTCTGACATACTTCCGTTCAGACTCCACCTTGACAGGATGACTGAGCCTAAGACGAGTGTTCCAGCAGAAGTAGAGACGCTTCGCGCCGAGGTGGCTCACCTCCGCGGCCTTGTGGATCGATTAAGCTCCAAGTTGGAGACCATCTCCGATGCACACATCAGACTAGCCGGTCTGGTTGCCACACTCCAGCAATGACCACCCCCTGTCGCTGAACCCCGCATCTGCCTTCCTGACAAATGGAACGTGACTGACGGCAAGCCGGATGGGTTGCTGGCGACCTTGAACATGATCTTTGAATGCCAGCCGTCCATGTACTCCTCATCTGCCCTAAGGGTGGCTTTATTCACTTCCCTGCTGTCCGGGAGAGCGCACGAATGGGCCGCCGCTCTGTACAATCATAAGTCGGAGCTGTGCAACGATTACGCAGAGTTCATGGCAGCTCTTTGCAATACCTTCGTCCCGCCAAGCTGTGAGGTCGGCGCAGAGGGACAGCTCCTTCATCCTCGCCAGCGCAACCGACCGGTTCACCTCTTTGCAGTCGAGATCCGCACCCTGGCCACCCAGCTAACTTGGGGGGACGACGCACTGAGGTCCGTCTTCTTGGAGGGGCTGGCCGACTATATCCGGGACTAGATGGTATGTAGGGAGGCTCCTCAGACCCTTGACGCAGCAGTGACGTTGGCTCTGGAGATCGATCGTAGAGTGATGAGCCGCTCCAAGACATCTGCTCGTTCTCTGACGAGTCGACTCTTCCAGCCCTGCTACGCCTAAGCCAGCAGTGCTCTTCTCTACTCCAACTCGGATGATCAAGTGGAACCGATGCAGCGCCGAGAGGGATTGTGCGCTTACTGCGGTGCGTCCTCTCATCTTCACCGGAACTGCCCAAACCGACCTGGTGAAAGTTGGAGGAGTTTCGCCTGGTGTCTCCATCCCGTACCGCTTCCTCTTTCCTGTTCAACTCCTCCCGTAACCCGCAGTGGATGTTGTCGGCATTGATCGACACCAGTGTTGCAGATAACTTTATCTCCATCCAGCTGGTAATGAGGATTTTTAATGTGATTAAATGTTTTATGCTTGCTGAAAGTAACCAAGGCCTAAGAGGAAGTAGTATCTGATATGAGATGTGCTGTACCATGCTGTACCACATATGGAGTTGTTTTTCAGAGCAGAAGCTGCAGAACCAGGCACCACCAGGTTCCCTGTTATCTCGCAAGATGTAGCTGAAATGTGGGTGTGGGGAAATAACCAGCAAATGTATTGGTGTGTATGTGCTGTGAGCCACTCCCTGTTGAATGAATAAAACGAGCCGGTCTGCTGCGGAGATTCAGAATGCTTTGGACCCAGCTGCTGGGGACAGGTATTCTCCACTCTCTGCAGAGGTGAAACTCAGCCTGACTTTTTCTCCACTGAAGAGTTTCTACTCCAATTACTCCAGAACTTGGGGGGTGGTTTATTGACCATGACACTGGCCAAGGAGCTCCAGCTCCCGTTGGAACGGTTGCACCGCCCCATTCCGGTGACCTTCATTGACGGTCATCCACTGCAGCCCAGTTCTGTTCGACAGCGCACAGCAACGATCCAGATGTGGGTTGGCGATAACGTTGAACAGATAGGGTTCCTAGTTATCGCCTCCAGCTTCATCCCGCTCATTTTGGGGTATCCCTGGTTCTACGCACACGACCCGCACATCTCCTGGTCGACACAACAACTCCTCAGCTGGGGTCCCTCCTGCTCCACCCGCTGTCTCCGCCCTCCTTCTGAATCTGCTCTAAATGTTGACCGAACCCCGCCTCCCTATCGAGACCTGGTAGAAGTCTACAACAACAGCATAGCAGCCACACTTCCTCCTCCCCAACCATACGACATGGCAATCAACCTCCAACCTGGGAACAGCACCCCCGCGTGGTCGGCTGTTGCCTCTCTCAGCAGAAGAAACTACGCAGATGGAGACTTACATCTCTGAGGCGCTGTATCAGGGATTCATCAGACCTTCCACCTCACCAGCTTCAGCTGGATTTTTCTTCGTAAAGAAAAAAGAGTGGACCTTGCGTCCATGTATTGATTATTGTAGGTTGAATAAAATTACTATTAAAGACCGTCATCCACTCCCTTTGGCCAGTACTGTTCTTGACTCTCTCTCTCGTGCTTCCATATTCACCCGCCTAGACCTACGTAATGCCTACAATTTGGTCCGGATCCGTGAGGGCGACGAGTGGAAGACAGCATTCAGCACCCCCACTGGGATTACCTGGTCATGCCTTTTGGCCTGTGCAACAGCCCTGCGGTCTTCCAGCGCCTTGTTAATGACGTCCTCCGGGACATGCTCAGACGCTCGGTCTACGTCTACTTAGATGACATTCTAATATACTCCACATCAGAGGTGGATCACGTCCGCCACGTCCGAGCTGTCCTGGGGCTTCTTCTCCAAAACCACCTTTTTTGCAAATTAGAGAATTGTGTGACTTCCACCAACACTCTACCACCTTCTTCGGAGACATCATCTCGGTTGAGAGCGTGGCTATGGACCCTCAGAAGGTGTCTGCAGTAAGGACCCGGCCGATTCCCACCACCCTCAGACAACTGCAATCCTTCCTCGGGTTCGCCAACTTCTACTGGCGGTTCATCCGGAACTACAGTTCCGTTGTGGCTCCCCTGACCTCACCAGACCAGCTGCTCGACCACGCTCCTTCCAGCTACCTGCTGCAGCCAAGCGGGCGTTCGACCGGCTGATTCATCTTTTCACCTCCGCTCCTATTCTCCTACATCCTGATCCTACAAAGCCCTTCATTGTGGAGGTGGACGCCTCCAACATCGGCGCCAGGGCTGTACTCTCCCAACAGGGTCTAGATGGGAAACTTCACCCATGCTGCTTCTTTTCCTGAAGTTTTCCGCCACCGAGCAACGGTACGGAGTGGGCGACCGAGAGCTACTGGCGGTCAAATGGGCTCTGGAGAGTGGCGCCATTGGCTCATGGGGACGGCAGTACCCTTTTTAATCTGGACTGACCACCAGAACCTTATTCACATCCGGAACGCGAAGCAGCTGAACCCTCGTCAGGCTCGATGTGCTCACCTCTTTGAGCACTACAACTTCCACATTTCTTACAGACCTGTGTCCAAGAACGGGAATGCTGACGCACTCTCCCGCCGCCACTCCAGAGATCCAACGCCTTGTCCCCCTGCCCCTATTATCCCCTCGGACAAAGTCTTGGCAGCGCTCCGCTGGCCTCTAGAGGACTCCATACTTACAGCCCAGGCGCTGGAAACAGCTCCACCAGAGACGCCACCCAACCGCCTCTACGTCCCAACCAGCTGCCGCCAGGAGGCTCTACAGTTGGGCCACTCCTCTCCAGTGGCAGGGCACACTGGCGTCAACAGAACACTCCAATTTATCCGCCGAGCTCTATGGTGGCCGACCATGCCGAGGGATGTCCGCAGCTTTGTAAGTGCCTGCCCCGTCTGCGCCAGGGCCAAACCCTCGACTTAACCTGTGTCTGGGCTGCTCCGCCCCCTTCCTGTTCCAGCACGGCCGTGGTCACACATAGGAGCGGACTTCATCACCGGCCTACCCACTGCCGATGGCATGACCACGATTACAACCTTTGTGGACCGCTTCTCCAAGGCATCTCCATGGGTTCCCCCAGGATATCGTTTCTGAACGGGGGCCTCAGTTCACTGCCAAATTGTGGAAGGCCTTTTGCTGTCTCAGCGGCGTGCCACTAGTCTCTCCTCTGGCTACTATCCTAAGACCAACGGCCAGACAGAGAGGGCAAACCAAATAGTGGGCAGGCATCTCCACTGCTTCGCTTCTTCCCAGCCCACCTCTTGGCCTTGCACCTTGATCTCGGCTGAACTGTCCCTCAACATGCAGGTCTCCTCTGCCACGGGGTCATCCCCCTTCGAAGTCTGCTATGGCTACCAACCACCACTTTTCACCTATCAGGAACCGGAGGTTGAGGTCCCAGCGGCCCAAACATTAATTAACCGGGCCAGGGCAGGATGGATCCAGGCCCAGGCATCCATCAATGCAGGCTATGTGACTCAATACCATCGGCGCCACCGACCCGGGACATCTTTCCAACCTGGAGACATGGTGTGGCTCTCAACTCGACACCTCCGACTGCCCACTGAATCTCACAAGCTGGCCCCACGCTTCATTGGTCCCTACCCGATCATCCGCCACATCAATCCAGTGACCTTCCGCCTCAGTCTGCCGGCTACCCTAAAGATCCATCCGGTATTCCACTGCTCCCTCCTCAAACGCCAGCTCACATCACCCCTCTCTCCTCCAGAAGATTGTCCTCCTCCTCCTCCTCCTCAGTTTGTCGATGGTGGTCCAGTCTACACGGTACGACACATCCTGGACTCCCGCCTTTGGTGCAGGGGATTCCGGTACCTGGTGGATTGGCAAGGGTACGGCCCAGAGGAACGTTCCTGGGTTCCTTCCTGAGACATCCTGGACCTCACCCTTATGTCGGACTACCACCGGCTTCATCCACACCGTCCAGCCCCTTCAGGAGCCGGGCCTAGAGGGGGGGGGGCTCTGCCAAGAAGCCATCAGGCTTAACCTAGCTGTGCCTAATGGTCTCCTCTCCAACCATTGGTTATATCCTTTCCTTCAGGGAAATTAAAAACCCCAGCTCCAATCTCACCCTCACTCAGTCATCGTCTCTCTATGACAACTCTATGAAGCCTCAGATCAGACTTACCTCTCCAGTCTGGACCAGGATCACCGCCTCGTCCCGACTCCTGACTATCCTCCAGCATCCTTATAACCTGCGTGTGGAGCACTGCTAGTTCCGAACTCTGACATACTCCCGTTCAGAGTCCGCCTTGGCATCAAGTCGCGATCAGTGTATACTCATATAATGGTAGTCAATGGGGGCAGGAGTTTGCTGCCTGTAATAAGGCATTATCTTCCCCAAAACACCTTTATTTAGCCAATTAACTTGTTTTGAATAATTAGCAATATTCCCCTGTGAGTTCAGAAAGTCTTGGAGGTGCTAAGATATCTGAGGTTTTTTTACTGGTTTGAGTGTAACAGATTCCAACATACTCTAACCTGGGATTTCAATGACGTCACACCCACCGCCATGACAGCTGTAGTCTGCGTTGGTTGTAGAAAGGGCGCTTATGGAAGCCAAGGCTACACTGTTAACCTTTCGTGTATTTTTTGCAGTAAAATCCAACAACATGGCCAGTAACTTACCTGAAAATATTTCTACATTTAATTACCGTAAGTTGCTTTGCATTATGGGTATATTAAGGTTATTTACGGTAACCTACTGTATTTCTAAAATTGCGGTATACCTATCATTACCATATTAGCACTATTACTACTGTATTATATGATTTGAATGGTTTATCGAACTGTTTGTGTATTTTTACTCTTTCAGTGGTTGGTTGCAATTATGCATTACATTTTAACTCTTTCACTGCCAACCATTTCCAGATTTTCCTAAACCCCAGTGCCATCTGTCAGTATGATACCAGGGAAAGTATTATAGTTCTGACTTTTTGGGGGATTTGCCTGTGTGTAAAGTTCAAGAATTCTGATCTGCTGCAATAGTGTTGCCAGTAAGTTACTGTAAAAATACAATAAAATGTCTAACAGTGCCGTCCAATTGGCCATTCAGTAATTCACACGAACCATGTTGAGGCCTGCAGTAGCAAGTTCTGTCTAAACGAATGCTATAGACTGAAAGGAAAGTGAAAGGAAATAAACCAGGTATAGAAAAAACCTGATTGTCATTAAACAAACTGTATCACTTTGTGTACCCGTGTTTGTGACACACAACCTCTTAAATGCATGAATTCGTGTCAACCTCCATAATACCCCCTTTTCCTCTAGTGCCAGTACGATATGGGAAACTTTGGCGTGTTTCCATTACTTGCGTCCGTTCCCAACCGACCCCAGCCAACACTTTTTGACTACCTCTGCCTTAGTTCCAAGCGGTGCAGGAGCGACCCAAAACGGCCACCTATGGACTGATTGGTCCGGTAATATGATATCCCTCTCACTCCTACGCAGCAGCCTCTGTTAGCCTCTGTGTTTTGGGCAGTAGGTTCACAGACATTCTTCCTGGTTTTTTGAAGAAATACTTTTTCTAGATTTAAAAACATTTTATTATTTGCATTTTATTTTTAAATTGTTTTAGGTTTCATAATTCAATAAATGAAACTAAAAACAAAATTCAATACTTTTAATTTGAGATTTTTCAATGCAGTATTTCTTCTATTTATATATTTTTTGTCATACCTGATTTTTTTTTTTTTTCGTAAGAAGAAATTGCAAGTGATAAAAAATATTTTCAGAAACCTTTATTGCAATCATCCTGTCCTGGAGCTGACATGAATTTAATGTCCAACTAAAAACAAGCTGCAAAAGTATCCTTGTAAAACAAGATGGGTGGACTGACATCACTCTGAACTATGGAAGTTTGAGTAGTGTATAGGTTTAAAAAAAATCTGTTTTCCAAAAATGTAATGTTCAACAACATAAGAGTGATGCTTTTTCCTGGAGCTTTTGTTGTGACTGCATTTTCCTGGGGCTTTTGTTAAGCTTTCCACCCACGTCCTCGCCCATTACAGTTCTTTGGAGATGGTAATGGAAACAAAACCTGCTCCAGGCCGTACTGACCCGTTCCATTATGCAACATACTGGCCCTAGTGGAAATGGGGCCTTGATGTACAATAGACTTTGCCCTTCCGGATTAACCTTTTCGAAATTTCTGCATCCACTCTATGCAAAAATATTTTCAATAAAATCAATGACTTACTCCCCCTTACCCCCTCTCCTCAGGAGATGAGGAGAGTAATTGAAATAGTTTCATTAAATGGAAAAATATATTCCATGGGTAAAGAGCTAGGGTTAGAGAAGACGGAGTCCCTGTCAAGTAGAAATTAGGAGTTGCACAGACCTGTCAGGTTTTATTCATCCCTTTGATTCTGGAACGGCGTGGTTGTTTTTTTTTTTCTGGGACCATACAAGTCTCCAATCATTTTACATTTACCTTCAGGTTACAATATGACATGGCAGTGATAATTATCTATCAAAATATACACCCCATGCTTGAAATACATGTGTGCCATTCAGCTAATAGATCCTATTCAGGCAAAGGCACACATTCCATGAGACAATGTCACTTTAGTCCAAGTAGTCCAAGCAAGTTGGTTTAGATAAAAGTTACCTTGAGACTTGTAAGTTAACTTTTGGAGGAATAGCTTCTGCCTGCTGGACTGAAAGAGACATGAAACAAAAAAATATATTTTATGCCTCTTTTCCACTAGGGTCGACTTAGCTTGGCCCAGCTCGGCCTGGTTGTATTTTCATTGCCATGTTAGCAACGAGGACGTAGGTGTGGACTTGGGTGGGCTCGGTGTAGGAAAGTGGTGCAAATAGTCTGAGACGTCATTCATAATCGCCACAAGCCTAGTGAAGAAAAGCAGGTGTGTGCACAGAGAGTGAGACAAGACGGATAAAACAACTGAGGATGTTAAATTAATTTTATACTTGGTACTTGGACTGTGGCTCTTTTTAGGAAGAAGCTCCATGCAAGATGTGAGAAGGCGTCACTAAGCATGGCTTTAGGCCCATTAAAAGGTATATAATCCTTCAGGAAGCTCTTCTGCAATATAAAGAAACAGTAGAGTGGTGATGAACATGAAAACACGTCAGGGGTGTGTGCTTATTATTTAATATTATTTAATTTGTTTATATCAGCAAGTTATCACTGCTAACTATTACAATATATGTCTTGTTTTAGATGGCTCAGTTGGAACAGTATTTGCGTCACAAGCACTTGACTAAGCCAGCCACAGTCTGAACACTTACCTGAGCCAGTCAGTGGTGGTACTCTGTTGTATTGCATTATATAATTTTATGTCAGGGCCACAAGTCTGCAGGTGTGTACAAGCAGCAACAGAGACATTATTGGTGACTGAACAAATCAACTTTCTGGCAGATTTAGGGGAAATGGCTTCCTATTTGGAGAGCAGGTAGGGGGTGCCACAGTGTGTGAGTACTATTGATGGCTCCCACGTACTGACTACAGCACCAACACATTTCCACACAGACTGTTTCAGTATTACGCCTTCCCTGCTTCTCTGTGCCATATGTTTATCTCTTCTGCAGCCTGCCGGTCTCTCCTTTCAAAATTGCAACCTGTTCTAAGCAGCCACCTGTTCTTCATTCAGTAATTAACTCCCCCAGTATTAAAATAGCAAGTCACCTTCTACTGGAATCTAACTACACCCAGATTTCCTTTTTGAAAAATGCACCAAAAGGAGGTGTTGCCTGTCAGATCGAGGGATGCCAGGGTAGAAGTGCTGGATGGCGTCAACGCTTACCTTGCTATTCCAACTGCTACGGGGGCGTGGTCGAGACTCAGCTTATTTTTATACCCCCCAGCAGCATGATGGCTGCCGTCAGCCATCACCGTTTATTTTTGACTAAAATGTTCTACAGTACCAAAAATAATGACCAGACATGTACACAGCACTATTAGACACTCATGTATACATTTTATCACCAAAGAAAAAAAGATTTTGGGGTGAGCTGCTCTTTAAGTCTCTTCATTCACTCTCAGTTGGATTGTAATGCTGGGATCACTTTTTCTGTGTGATTAAATTTATACCCCATGTCCAGTTTCCAAGTTTTTGTAAGTGTACTTTTTTTCGCTTAAACTTCTCTATTCACAGTGGCTCTTTGGGCTTGGTTCCTCAAACAAATCCTAAAAATATTGACAATATAGGCAATTAAATTACTCATATTTGAATTAAAGTTCAATTTTAATATATGGGTTTTCAAGTTGAACACTAATTATTCATGTTGCAACACCATAATGTTTTGTATGAGTTTGATTCTTTATGAGGAGAACATTGGAAAATTTGCAAAAGGACATTAATCCAGCAGGGGTTCATGTTTAATGGAAATGTTTAGTCCTAGAGTTATAAAGTCACTGTATTTAACTCAACAGAGGCAATTTTGCAGTCAGACCATAACATTCTTTCATTTTTATAGCCAACATCCAGCCCAGTTTGTGGAAACTTCTGGGTTCAGCATTTAAACTTACTTCTAGTGCATCATTCCATAGGAAGGTAGGTTAGATATACATAGATGGGGCTATTTGGGTCATATGTCTTTTCCTATCTTATAAAGAACAAACTAAGTGAAATTTGCATAAAACATCCAAAGGACACTTACCATACGGCTGTTTGGACTGGTGAAAAAGAAAAAAAATTGGTTTTGCCTCATTTTACAGCAATTGTTTAGTTCAGGGCAACCATGGATAAGAACAGACATAGAAGATAAAACCATCCTTCTTAGATCAATGACAGAACACTAGCTGAAACTAGAAATAAAGACCATTGTTGGAAGGATATATAGAATCTTTATATTGTGTTAAACGCTTGTGAAAAATCAACATACTAATGTAACAAAAACTATGTAACAGTAAAGTGCAGAAGAAATTATGATTCAAATTTATTAATCAATAACGTATTTTCTAATTTATAATAGTAAAATAAATGCTAGATTTTAGTACCATAAATTGCCTTCCAGTCATTGGGTAAGAGGTGGGCATTCTATTTATGCCTGCCCATTGCAGAACAGTAGAACGCCACACAGGACAACAACCATGCACTCCCTCATACTTAAGAGCAATTTACTATAAATAGGGATGCACTAATACCGACACTGGTATTTGATATCGGTGCGGATACTGTTCTTATGTTCAGTATCAGTCAGTTAACCGATACCATGAACCGATACTTAAAATGTGGAAACTGCAATAATTGCATAGAAAATGTTTGTTTTTCAATTTAAACATTCATTTTTAGGTCATTTTTATCAATTGTTTTGATCTAATTTACCATCATTTGTTGTAAAAAGCAGAGAAGAAAATAAAAACTGTCTTCCAATTCATTGCATTTTTTGTGTGTGTGGTAGAGTATCGCTAATCGGTATTGGTACTCGGTATCGGCAAGTACTCAAATCTAAGTATTGGTATCAGATTGGTTTGAAAAAAGTTGAAAAAAGACTCCCTATGTTGTTTCTGAAAAGCAAAGGACAATTTCAAAATACATCTCAAAATTCTCCAACATAAGTAAAGGTGGCTTTTTAGAAACAGTTTTAAATCAAAAGATTTTATTATTTGTCTGCTGATAAAAAAACCCACAAGTTTAGTTCCTTCAAAACAACATGACTAGCAAAGTTTATACATTGCTTATTTCTTCTGGCTTAAACTGGAATAAACACACTCATCCTTGCTGCTGTTTCTCTGTCTTCTGGATCTGTTGGACTTGTCAACTTTTACAGACGCATAAAATACTGTATTTGTGTCTAGGGGATTGACCTGGAAATATAAGTGAAAGTAGATCAGAATTTTTATCTTATTGGAAAATTTATACACCATATGTGCAATAATCCTAAAGATTAAAAGGGCTAGGTAAATCTTACCCTTTGTGTATTCATATCAGCAGAACATTGCAAATCTGTTTTGAAAGAGAACATTAGTTTTTGTTAAAATATTGTCTATTCAGCAGACAAAAATGATAGAGGTGCATCTCAATTAATCAAAAAGTTAATTTATTTGAAACTATGATCATGTCGTTTTGGGTTCCTTTTACATATAAGTCATAAAGTCACAATTTGCAGAAATAAACTCTTGAAATGTATGTGTATAAAATCTGTTTAATATATAAGCTTCTCCTTGAGTTGAGTTTCTGAAATGAATTACATTTTCAAAGACGTTATCATTTATTGAGATAGAAACGTATACTTGTTTTCACCTTACCTTTAGCTTGGATGGACGTTGTTCTAAGTCTGCACACTAAGGCAACCATTGAAGCAACAAGGACAGTTGTCAAAAATCCAGTTGAAGCTGTACCAGCAGATCCTTTCCCAATCTTTCCTTATATGGAAACAATGTAAAATCACGGTTTCGCCGTTGGAAGCTGATATAAAACTGCTGTTTTGATAAACAGATGGGGTCAGGCTCGGGTGAGTTTTCTGAACTGCGGTAAAATCAGAATCAAAACATACAATCAATACAATGTCATGATTCTGTAAAACGATAAAAAACAATATGTTACTTATATTAAGGATGATTTAGATATATTCATACAAAGATTTAGAGAAAAAAACTCACCCGTGGTGCCTAGAAGTAAAATTGCCAGCCAGAAAATGAACTGAGTTGATGTTATCATGTTTGGAATAAAATGATGAATGGAAAGAATTTCAATGACTTCTCTCAGAAGGCACATGGTTGCATTTGATTGGCCAATGCAAAGTGACACATGTCCTATTCAGGAAACAGGCATTTTTTTTCCACACCAACTTCTGAAAATACTTCAGCTGAAAAAAAATTAAAAATGAAGTTCAACATAAATTTATTACGCTAATTCGAAAATGGAAATTTTTTAAAAAAGGATTGCAAAGCATAGTTGAGAAGAGAGGTGTTTTTCCTTTAAGAAACTATTTCCTTTCCTACCTGTTGGTAAACAGGGTTGTTTATTAGGTTTGCTTAACCAATAAAGATAAATAAACAAGGTAGGAAAAAAAACTACATTTCCACATAGTTGCATAGCATTTTTGTGCTAATAGTTGCACAATATTTGGGTGCACAGCCAAGGGTGTGCATTCTGGGCTCTTGCTGGGTTGGCTACACTTCAAATCACTTGTACCCCCAGCTTATTTAAATACCACTAAGTAATTCTTATTTTGATCAGCATGCTTCGTCTGACAGGAAGAACATCTATGTGCCTGCTGTGAATTTTAAATAAGAATCTGTGAAGGGAGTTAAAAATGAATGATGGCTAATGCCATGTTGAATATTTTGGAGCTTCTTACTAAAGATACTGGGTGAAATGTCCAAATTTATTTAACTGATTTAATGTCAATATTCTTACATGTGACTAATCAGAAGGGTATACTGTAAGTAACCTTAAAGAATTTGGTTAATATGGAAATAAA
Source organism: Apricaphanius iberus (assembly GCA_028564705.1). NCBI lineage: Eukaryota > Metazoa > Chordata > Actinopteri > Cyprinodontiformes > Aphaniidae > Apricaphanius > Apricaphanius iberus. Next base: position 112,259 of record JAPXFQ010002658.1, on the reverse strand, counting down.
AAAAGACAAATATACTAGACACTGATAGGTATTTTTCCTAAATCTTTGTAAATATGTGATTGCCCATAGACAATTAAAATATTGGTGGAATTAAACTACCTGTAAATCTAAATGTGAAACTGATATTTAATGCTTTTGGACTTAAATTTTGCATGCATTTTGCACATAAATAAAATGGATGATTAATATTCAGATATTTCTGTAAATTAATCACCATTTATATCAGTCTATCGGCGGGAATTCTTGTATAAAAAATTGTCTACTAAATACAAGCAGATTATTGACTATGATGCACTTATTGTTGGGACTGTACAGTCTTCAGTATATTGGGATTTAAGGGTTGTCTCTGATCTCATCATCTGATCACCTTAGCGCAAAGTGAAAGTGGGTCAACCTTACCAGACAGTCACTCAAAATGAGTCAAAGCTAAAATGGAACTTTTAATCCAACACTTGCATTTTAGACGGAGTCAGCTGTGTGGCAAAAAGTGCAGACGGGAAAGCAATAATTTCTGGATGAAGTTTTTTGTAACTGTGAACAAAGCCAAGACGGAAAAAATAGACTTCAGTTAAAGGGGAATTCCGTTTTTTTTTTTTTCAACCTGGGCCTTATTTTTAGTTTTTTAAAATGTTATGTTTTCTAACTCAGTCTGAGAATATTGGAGCAAGTCTGAACCATTCAGAAGCGCTACTGTCTTTTTGTTCAGGCTGATGTGGACATAATACACATTTACGCTGCCGCAGGACTGTAAAGCCTGGCGAACCTGTCGCGGTAAAACCAAGGGGCAAACACTGCCCGCAGAAAATGAAGCCAACCAGGAAGTGGTAAGAATTGCAGTTCCTCCCTCATCCGCTGGGGACTGCCTGCAGAAAGGATCAACTTAAAATAAACATGTTTACAGCCTGGTTCCAAAAACCATTTTAGGTTAGATAATTCAGATTTACCATCATCACAACTCTTGGGGGGGGGGGGGTTCTTGAAATTATGACAAATTAGTGGAGTGTCCTTTTGATTGACAGGTACGTCTAGGCTAACTCTGGTGGCTAATCGTGGCTAACGGTAGCTAATAGCTTGCTCCGTAGTCTCCTTCCCCTCCTGCTTGCTCGGGGAAGGTCTTCACAGCTTGGGACTAACGTAAAGACTTTGGACATTTCGTACTCCACTATCAGTTGCCTCTGCAGTTTTTATTTTTTTTGGATGTTAATCTGTAATTATTGGACAAAGATGGTTTGCTGTGGTATTTATTACAGTAACAGAACGTCCAAGAAGTCTCTGCTTGGGGAGACTTTATATGGGCTGATGCTTCGCCAGAAGTGAGGGGGGAATTTCCGTCAGTTCGACAAGAGGAATAGAGCTCTGATTGGAGCATTTGTGTCTTTCTACACGCGGGTTGGAGGCGACCGGTCGGGTAGCAGCAGAGCAGCAAAGTCGGCAGGACCGAGAAGCCTCAAGAGCGGGAGACGGCTAGATCAGGGAGGAAGACTACAGAGTCGGACTCTAGGCAGACTGGATGATCGCTGGTTAGATCAGTACTAGCGTGAGGAACACAGATGGAGGCATGAACTACTGGATGTCTGAGATGTGAGGTGAGCCAAAACTCTTTTTTTTTTAAAGGATCTGAGTAGTCATGATGACTTTGTGACTGCTTTTTGCTGGATGTGTTGTTAAGCTAAGCCAGCCCATGTCCTCACTCTCCACCGATGGTAATGGCAATATAACCATTTTAGGCTGTAGTGGCCTGACCTATTCGGGTCTTGTTTAATCGATATGTTTTCTCCACTCGAGATGTCTCTGGGTCTAAAGCGACCGTAGTTGAAAAACGGGACAAAAGTCTCTCAACCGCGGTTTTCTGGCTGAAACCGGCTGCAGCCTACGTTAGCTTCAGTTAGCTCCTGACTAGCTTGTAGCAATGTCGGCTCGGAGCATCAACCCTCCGCCTCCAGCTTCACTGTGCCAATCAAAGCTCCACCTATTTTCCCATTTTTTGATTTTCTGAAAGTGACGAGGCAAGTGCTGCGGACAAGATGGCAGCGGAAGTTGGCTTCCTTTTCTGCTCTTCAGAAACCTATGGGTGACGTCACCTGAAGGTTAGTCTATTGTGTCTATAGTCTATGGGTAAAACACAGACTGGCAGTCCTGCATAATTGTTTATTACGTCAGAATCAGCTCAGAACAAAATACAGAAGCAGTTCTGAATGGCTCAGACTGTCTCCAAAATTCTTAGGGTGAGTAATGAAGAACATACAGAAGCACTTCCAGGGTTTTCGTAAGTCGAGGTGGAAAATAAAAAATGTAGGTGTTTGTGGCAGATTAAACCTTATTACAGCAGAATGTGGAATGCCCCTACCACGCCCTTTCAATTGATGTTCGTTGATGGAGGAAGTGGATATAAATACTTCTAAAAAGTTCAGACGGCCTTAAAAATTCTCAGGGTGAGTAAGGAAATCTAAAATTAGCAAAAAGTAAGGTCCAGGTTGAAAAAAAAAACTGAATTCCCCTTTAAGTTTTCAAAAAACCTGTTTATGGGGACCCAAAGTCTCCTCCCCTTCCGGTCGGCCCCTGAGTCCCCTGGCCCAAAAAATGAATGGAAGTCAATGGTGCAATAAAAGTTAATTTCTGTTCCACTTTGTCTTACATCCTGAATGACACATATGATGTACTTCATTTTAAATAACAAAGTACATGGATTTTGACTGTGTTTGTCAAGTGATTTGGGATTTATTTAATTGTAAAGATTCACAATTAAAATGCTTACAAATCAGAAGTCAGCTGTCGCATATATTACATCAGGCAGCTAACAGGAGGTAGCACTAGCTATAGCACGTAAAACAGAGCTTCTCTCGCATGCTGGCTCTCACTCCACCGACTGCTTTACCCCGAGTATAGCTGCCACTTTCCACATGGTCATATTTATAGAGGCTTTCGACGCATTTTATCCTCAATCCTCTGTCCTGGAGGCTGCAGCCATATGTCTCCTTCTTCTACATTTGTGGTTTGTTAAGTGTTTTTACACAAAACCTAAAGTAACTTTTGCTGCCATTTGAAAATTATCGTTTTCTGTGAATCAGAATGTGTTTTTAAAATTCGTGAACATCATATGTTCGATCCATGGTGCATTTCAAACAGGACCAGAAATCAATTTATCGCTCCACTGTCTTTCATTTCTTTTCTTTTTTTGGAAGCAGGGGACCCATGGACCGGAAGTATAAGGGCATGACTTAGGTTCCTCATATGAGTTGCATATTAATAGTCCAAGTGGATAAATTTAATTGGTAATATTGATATACTCTATAAAAAATAAGGATAAGACAAAAGCAGGGGTTCTCTGACATAGCTGACTTATGATAATAGATTTTTCATATTACATCATTCTAGTCCCGCTTTAAAGTATTCTTTCCAATAAATATTTTAATAATGTTCCTCCAATTTCTTACAGTGACAAATGATTGTGGTTCCAAAACAAACATTCAGTGAGGTTTAATTTCTGCTTTTTGACATTTTTGTCATGATCCAAAGTATTGCTTAGATATGGTCATTTTGGCTTATTCTGTTGTATTTAGCTTCCTATTTATTTCTGAGGTTCTATTATAACATTTGGGTGATATTCTTAAGTTAAGGCATTCTCACACCATTAATAAGTTTTTTTGTTTGTTTTCCAAATCAAGTCATTAGCTTGTCTGCAACTGGTTCCTGAATCAACCGCTCAATCCGTGGCAATTTTTATAAGTGTCCTATAACACCTTGTGTTTTCTTCTGATAAGAAATATCTCGCCTTTTGTTGTAAATAAAACACAAACTTACATTTTTTTATGTTTTTTTGTGACATTAATTCAATTTAATTTTATATATAGTTTTTTTAGCCCAAAGAAAACTTATTATCACAACTCGTATATCGGTATATATCTTCTAACGGAAGACTGTAACTGGATCCTGGACTACCTCACCGGACGGACACGGATCTGCGTCTCCAACAGGGGAGTCTGCAGTATAGGGGCCCCACAGAGAACTATGTCGCCATGTTTCTTCTTAGCTCTCTATACTGTAGACTTCTCCATCAACTCCAAGTCAATGGAGCGATACGTTATTTTCATATCCCATTTGAAGTGTGCCATGGATTGAACGAATGATGTTATTAAGATACAATTTGATGCAGAGATGAACTGTGAATCCACCTCATTTGCTTTTGCCACTATTATTTAAAGTTCTGCAAATACTTTTTTTTTTTCTGGTTGTACAGTTTGATCTAAATCGTTTATTTATAGCTCAGAATGTATTTTTGGGGTTGTTATTCTTGACGGTGAGCTTTTGCCCCATATTAACATATTCTCCTCCAGGATTGCTCTGTATTTGGCACTATTCATCTTCTGCAGCTCTGATTACCTTGCTCGCTAAAATAGTCTGTCCAAGCATGAAGCTACCACTATGGTGTTTCACAATGTGGTTGAAGGAGGTATGCAGCGTTAGTTCTCCTCCAGTGGATTCCAACAGAGGAGCTAGCCCAAGTGGCTGGGCAGAGGGAAATCTGGGCCTCTCTGCTTTGGCTGCTGCCTCTATGACCCAACCATAGATAAACGAAAGATTATAAAAGTATGGATTGACCGTATTTTAACAATATTTTACTTGTTGCTGCTCTTCCATGAAGGCCAGATTTCAAATATTCTTTTGATTAAGATTCAAGTAGGAGGGAACCCTGCATGCACAGGGAGAACATGCAACATCCATGCAGAAGGATCCCACTATGGGATTCAAACCCACGACTTTTTTGCTACAAGGCAACAGTACTCCCAAATGCACTACTGTGCAGCCTAAGGTATGTTTATAGTGTTTAATACATTTTTATGTTTTCAATCTTTTTAACTGATCCTTTGTTATTGTTATTTTTCCTGTATGTTTAAGTTTGTTTTAGTTGTTTTATGGTAGGCTATATGCCTGGTAAAGTAAATAAATAAACGGTTGTGGTTGTCAGTGCATTTCTAACACCCACATTATACACTAAATGTCAGCTGCAAAAACTGGTCTAAGAAATCAAAATAGGTCAGAAGGATGAGGGATCACTACATTGTGGTAACACTGGATTTTTGTTCCACTCTGACTTGGGCTTTGAAGAACCAAATTCAGGTCAGTTTTGAGGAGGTATGCTTCCTGTGGCCTTTTGAAATAAAAAGCAATACCTCTGTTGGAGGCATTTTACTGTTTACGAAACCTAAAATCAAGATGACTTTAAGCACCTGATTTATCAAATTTATATAAAGGGTGCAAAATTAAGTGCACCGCAAAACTTTTGCGTTTTTTGTCATACATTTTTGCAAAGTCATGACATGCCTTTCTTAGGCAGTAAAACAGGACCTAAAAAAGCAGACACAAATATTTTAAAGTTTGACAAATCACACTACTATACTTTTTTGAATGTTCTCCATTTCTGATAGAAATGCCTGCATTGCATATTCATCAAGGGCATAACCGCTATAAGGATTGCATGCATTGACATTGCGCAATCTTACCTGCACCTGGTTAACCCTCTAGGCGCTGGGGTTTTTTCTATAAAATATTCCATTTTGATATCACTAGTTCAAAATGTTGTAGCTTTAATATGGTTATAGATAAAGGTACACTGTAAATTAGAAAAATCTTCAGTATGATCCAAAGTTTGTGATAGGAGCAAAATCACACATCTAATTTGCATATTATGACGTCACCAGGCGTTGGCACTATTGGATTGCATGACTTTTACAATGTCTTGCTTTTTTACATTGTTTAAAACTTTTATTTCATCAATAATTTTATTTTTTAATTTGTATTTTTCTATATATGTATTTTCTACATCAATGTTTCATTTTTTTGGCTTTTTTTCAAGAACAGGTGGATATATCTGTTAATGTCCTTTCTTATGTGGCTCCGTTACTCTATTCACTATATAAAATAAACATCCCTCCTACCTCGGTCACAATTAGCGTTGTGATGACCACCTTGCTACCCGAACACATACCTTTCTCTTACCGGGAGAACGTGATGAAGAGCTGGAATGTGCTGCTTGTGAAGCATCATGGCGAAACGGGACTGGCTGTTGCTGCGGGACATTTTAGTTTCACTTTCTCCCGGGACAACTGAACAGATCAGAGGTAAATATTTCTCTTCAGAATCTGAATAAGCCAATACTTCATGGCGGGGAACTCCGACATCTCGGCTTCATAAGTTTTATCTTTCTAAAATTCGCTTTCTCTATACTGTGACCGCAGCAGCTGTACCTCGCGTCCCCCGCTCGCGGCGCTGACTTAAAGGCCGATTTACTCCAAAACGTTCCATGGTAACACACCCAAAAAGTGTCCAAGATTAAAGATACACATGTCCGCCATCTCCTGGTGTAAAGTAGTAATTAAATTAGTGGCCCTATCTCCAGCTGCGGCTCGTTAAAGTCAGCAATGTTGCTTGTCGCAATATTGCGACTTTGGTGCCTAGAGGGTTAATAAATCACCTGCTGCATGTTTTTGCACCTGCTGTGAGGTTTGTGCATGCTTTAACAAGTGCAAAACTATGATAAATCCAGCCCTAAATGTATAGAAAATATATGCATTTAGAAGTCCTATATTGTGGTGGAATGAAAGGACGACACAGCTAGATCCGATCAGCTCGTTTAATCAACTCCAAAAGAGCCACAGAACAATGGTAAGAGAGAGCAGATGTAACATTTGTGTCACAACCATAGACTGTAAATACAATAGACAAACCCTTGTTGACGTCACCCATAGCTTTCTGAAGAGCTAAAATGAGGCCAACTGGGCGGTTCCCCCCACCGCCATCTTGTCCGCGTCACTGGCCTCGTCACTCTCAGAAACTCCAAAAATGGGCAAAGAGGTGGAGCTGAGAATGACGCTGTGAGGCTGGGGGCGGAGGGTTAACGCTCAGAGCCGACATAGCTACAAGCTAGTCAAAAGCTAGTCGGGAGGTAACTGAAGCTAACGTAGGCTACAACCGGTTTCAGCCAGAAGACCGCGGTTAAGAGACTTTTACCCCGTTTTTTAACAACGATCGCTTTGGACCCAGAAACATCTCGAGTAGAGAAAACCTATCAATAGAATAAGACCAAAATGGATCGGGGTCACTACGACCTAATATGGTGTTATTTCTATTACCATCGGTGGAGGGTGAGGGCATTGGCGGGCTCATCTTAACAACACATCCAGCAAAAACAGTCACAAAATCATCATGAAAACTCAGATCCTCTAAAAAAAATAAAAGCCTTTTGACTCACCTCACATCTCGGACATCCATTAATGCCTCCAGCTGTGTTCCTCATACCAGTACTGATCTAACCAGCGATCATCCAGTCTGTCTAGAGTCTGACTCTGTAGTCTTCCAACGTGGTCTAGCTGTCTCCCGCTGTGGATGCTGCTGTTAATCGGTCCTGCCGCCTTTGCTGCTCTGCTGTTCCCTGACCGATCGCCTGCTCCAACTCACGTGTAAAAAGAGATAAAAGCTCCGACCAGAGCAGCATTCCTCTCGGCCACCTGACAGAACCCCCCCCCCCCCCCCCCCCCAGCTGGTGAAGCATCAGCACATATAAAGCCTACCCCAAAAGGATAAACTTCTTGGATGCTCTGTTACTGTAATCAACACCACAGCAACCCGTCTTTGTCCAATAATTGCAGATTAACATCCAAAACCGAATAATAACTGCAGAGGCAACTGATAGTGGAGTCCAGAAACACCAAATGACTGAAGTCTTTACGTTAGTCTCAGGCTGTGAAGAGCTTCCCCACAAGCAGAGGCTATTAGCTACAGTTAGCTACCATTAGCCACCGCCGTTAGCCTAGACGAACCTGTCAATCAAAAGGACACGCCCCTAATTGTTCATAATTTCAAGATTAAATTACAAATAAACGGAGAAGTTAGAAAAGAATTCACCCCCCTCAGAGTTGTCATGGTGGTAAACCTGAACTATCTAACCTACAATGTTTTTTTGAACCAGGCTGTAAACATGTTTATTTTTGCTGTAAAGTTGGCCTTTTTAACATGGGAGTCAATGGGAAGTTGCTCCTTTTTGCAGCCAGCCCCCAGTGGATGAGGGCGGAACTGCCATTTTTGACCCTTCCGCGTTGGCTTCACATTCTGCGGGCGGAGTTTGCTCCTTGGTCACAACCAACATGAACATTTTTGAATTCAAACATAAACATTTTTAGATGCAAACATCCCGTTGTCTGGGTGTGAGTGGAGCCCCCTGGTGGTCTGCCACAGTATTGTGGTTTTTTTCCCACCTTTCAGTGTCTAGTATGGGCCGATATATGATAAAACCCTTGGTGTTATGTAGTATTAATTTGTCCTGTAATATCACATATATATTCTGCACTTGTTCTTTTATTAGCAAGTCAGATGCTCGGTTACAATAAAAAGAGAAATCAGTGAATGATTAAACTCTCACAGTCTACTATCTTGAAACTACAAGCCATTATGTGTGGTATCAGATGGCACAACACAAGAAACATAGTTAAAAAAAGAGAAAACAAAAATATGAGTCGGATATCTATTCAGTCCCCTTTAATCTGAACTAGAGTTCAGTACAACCAACTGCCTTCATAAGTCACCCAGTTGGTAAACACAGTCCACCTCTGTGTAATCTAACCTATTCCATCTGTTTAAAAAGGCCTTAGAAGTTTGTTAGAGAATAGCCATGCATCCCTTGCTTATACCATCTATCCTATGCAGGGTTTTGGCTGGGCTGGTTCCTATCTCCAGCAATCATCTTGTGAGAGGCCTTAGAACTCCAGTGAACTTTTCTGCATTAGGGCACACATCTAAAAGAAAGGGGGACATCAGGTAAATTGGGCTACTTTTTGAAGTCCTTTGCAGCCATTGGTTGTAAAAATGTAAAGGGCTATGAGGCTCAAACTTTAAGTGGCTCATTTTACCTGATGGCCCAGTTTACATGATGTCACACTGTGCAGCTAGCCCTTGAGGATTGGCATTGCAGAGACCAGCACTAAGGTTATAACAAAGGATCTAATTTTAAATATATCAGGTATAATATGGGGAGCACTGTTCATTCCATCGTCTGAAAATAGAGTGACTTTGGAAAAACTCTAATCCTATCAGAACATGGGCTCAAATCTCAATGACAGGCCAGGTAAGGAGAGCAAGGACCAGGGAAGCATTTGGCTTAGTGTAACTTTGGAGGAGTTTCAGAGATCCATTGAATCCAATGGACAGTATGTGTGTAGAAGAGACATCCCCTAGAAGACTTGCAAGTTTGAAACAGATGAAACTGTTTTTTGTTTTTTTAAAGTATTGAGCCATATGCATAACACACGTTTTGGAATATGCTGTAAAAACCATGGATTATTTTCCGTCGACTTGACAATTATTCATCTGACACCGGATCATGGAATGATGGAATGCTAAGGAGGTAGTTGTATCATTTGATTTACCTGTGTTTGAAGAAGAGTGAACCTAATACCTGCAGGACAGTAGTTCTCAAGGACCAGGGTTGGAAACAAAGCAATGGACAAGCTTTCATCTTCATATTCCCCATATTTAACTCATGTTTCTGTCCATCTCATTTAAATATGTTTGTTTCTACTAACTTTGTAATCTACAGTCACAACCACGATCGTGAGGCCGGGTAAATAATCTGTGATCATCATTGAGATTTTGAAATGGCAAAGTAGACCGTTGCCCTCTACTGGTTAGCATTTTATACTATGCACTTGGTTGAATTAAAAAAGACAGATTTAATTAATTTCTGAAATCTCCAATCATCAATAAAATACCTAAAACATGCAGATAGGTTCAAAGCTAAAGTTAGATTTTAATAATTTTCTGAAAGCATACCTACCCTTAAATTATCTAATAGCTTTACATAATTTATTCCCTTCCTGAGATGCTCTGTAGACAGCAGATTCTTGCAGGCAATATTTGTTAGCACATTTAACCAATGATTAGTATCACAGGGAAATCTAGTACAATGGGTTTGTATCTGATCAGAGTAAATTAAATTTTTGTAAAATAATTCTGGTTGACCTGTTAAAATATTTTTTTACTAACACGAGTATGTTGTACTGCAACTTGACCCATTTATTTTATTGAATATTCAATGAGCTGCATGTAAAATACTTTGCAGCTGAGGAAAAATTAGCTCTCTGGACGCAATGGCTCCTTGAGTGGATGTGCATTTGTAAGCCGAAGTATACAAACTGTTATTGACCAGAGAAGTGAATTGTAGGCATATTGCAAAGAAAGGTCTGCACCCCCTGCTGTCTTGGCAGATAATTACTTTGCAACAATGACACCAACAGCGAAATATAAAAGGAAAACCTTTCCATCACTATGTGGGTGAAAATTTGCTGATGGAGATGCATAAGGATGTTTTAAAACACAATGCAGCCATCAGCGCCAGCATCAATACTCCCATTTAGTTATTCTTAAATGCCCGGCCTTTGGTGGCTATGTGCCGCAATCAGGTGTTTTTCACAAAGGATTACCCGATGGCTGGATAAAGGGGTGTGTCGGGGAAGTGTTCAGGCTGTCGGGATGCAAGGTTGCATATAAAACGTGAAATGGAAGAGTCCATACTCAACAGAGAAAATAGCTTTGATGTAACTTGTTTCTTTTGTTTTTTTATAGTCCCAATTAGAGTCCCGCCTCTCAAGTCTTTTTGAGAGCTTCTCCAAAAGGTGGCTGTCCTTCACAGTTCATGTGGTGATCTGCTCTTTAAAAGCCAGACACTCCCAGACCTCTGTATCACTCCCATTTGCCATCTCAACTGATACAGTTGATAAATGCTCCATTAACTCTCTATGTTTACTTGCACGTTAAATCCTGTTGCCGGCCGGGGCTCAGCACAGATTCAACTCATCATCTACTACTGCTTTTTGTCTTCACTAATCAGTGCATTTACATGGAGCAAGAGAAAGTTGAGCTATTGCCTTATTTAATCTGAAATCAGAATTTTGTAAGACATGTATACACTTTAGTCTGACTTCAGCCAAACCAAACCGGAGTTGGAGATTAGACATAGGTACCCAGATAATGCAATTGGAAAATCTAATTTCTCTGCCTGCAAATGACAGCCAGGAACAGCCGAGCTATTAGCAGCCTGGTACTCCTCCTTTGAGAAGGGATGAGACCGCAGAAGCCATAATGAAAACAGCAGAACTAGCAGGAGCAACAAGTGTAACATAATCAAATATTGCAGTACTTACAATGCTGCAACGTTGTTGGACAATGAGCAAAGAAATGGACATGTCCTCTTTTTACCACATCTGCTTAACTGACATCAGCATTCGTTTACTATCTGTATAACTCTTGTCTAAACAAAAGATATCAGTGTGAAAGGCCCATGTTGGCACCTAGCGTCACAGAGTCGAACGCAATTCCTTTAATAATTCGATTTTCTGAGTCATATGTAAACTGAGACACGACACTTAGCTCAGCTGTTAGTCCGATTATTGCCAAAAGCTTGAATTAGAAGTGCATTTAAGCAAACGTACTGACTGTGGCGGTGTTGCCTTTTTTGAAATTATGCCTTTTACCTCCATGTATGCCTTTATGAGGAATTCTGGCTTCCACAGGAAGAGTAAGTCAATCTACTTGCCATGGTGAATCCGTGATAACCGCACACTAATGGCTCCCTCAAAGAAATCCCGGTACAGATCATTCATGTTTTCATTAACCTGTGTTGGCTTAATAAAAATGTATTAGCTCATCCTGACTTGGTCTTTGTGCAATTATTTAAGAATGGAAGATCTTGTTTTGGATTCACTCAGCTCAGTCGCTCTTCCAGGATGTCATATTCTTAGTTTTGTGCTCTGGGCCCCAGAGCAGCAAAACAGGAGTTCCAAGCAGTCGTCATGAGAGACCCACCTCCCCTAAATTAGCTTCATTTAAAGGGCAGTTCTGTTCATGGTGGATCCTTTTAAATTCTCCATCCATTATTATTATTATTATTATTATTATTATTATTATTATTATTATTATTATTATTATTATTATTATTACATAAGAACAGCTTTATGGGAAGATATTTAAAGTGGACCTGGCATGAAATTAGCATTTTTGGAGGTTTTTGATCATATCTTTTAGTTCCCCCAGCCTGCCTACGGGCCCTAAGGGGTTACAATTACTGATTAGCCTTTCCTTTGTTCCGGGGTATGTCTGCCTACATCATGAAATTAGCACTCAGAAACGGATGTTAGGCAGTTCGGCATATGACGACACGTTTCGGCATATTACGTGTTGAGTTCCAGCCAATTACCCCCTTCCCCAAACTACACCCTACAAGTCCCTCCGTTCGCGGCTCAGGGAGCTACGGTAACAGGCAAACAACAAACCAACAGCATGGAGTCCAGACCGCATCCAAACTTCCCTGTACCTGGGTGTAAAAAAGAGAACATAAATCTTTTTGTCCTCCCCACTTCTGAGCCACTGAAAAGCTTATGGATAGATTTTATTTATGCAGGGAATGTTCCCGACCGACTGCCGAAGCATGTGATAGTTTGTGGCAAACATTTCTGGGATGACATTTTTTCCAACTTGGGACAATACAGCAGTGGATTCACAGATTGTCTGAAACTTCTACCAGGATTAATACCAACTCTCTGTGAACCAGCAAATATCCCTGTACAAGTAAGCATATTTCCTCAATAATGTCCTTCAGCTGTTAGTACACATTTTGGCATTGTTTGAGTTGTTCGCTTTTCAACTAACTTCATAGCTAACATTCAGAATTAGCTTCACAGCTAATACCCCAGTTTGTTTATGTAGCATTGGTGCTAGTATGCTTTTATTTGGGGGGAAAAATATGATATATTATATTTGAACATTCGAAATATCGTTAGAGACTCATTGACCACAGAAGCGTATAGCCTAGGCCCCGCCCTCCAAAATCCGGTCGTTCTGTGCTAATGCTCACAGAAGGGCTACCTCGTCACACCTGCAATTCTACAACAAGGCTGAATTACGGCACGCAATCCTTTGATATAGTATTACGGTACTTAGAGTGTGGCTAAAAAGGGCCAAAACGTTGCGGGGAATTTCATGCCAGTTCTACTTTAAAGTTTATCATAGTTGAGCTGAAACAGAATAAAATTATACACAAAATATATGGCCTTACTTAGAGAAGACTTTGTGTGAGAGATGTTCTTAAGTTTATGACCGATATTACAGAACATTTGCATTCTCATGTTTTTTTTAGCTTACATGTAGCTTACATGTAATTCATCTGTTCTTAAAAGAGAGAGAGCACACAGTCAATTTCATGTCAATAAAAGCTTGATCCTGTTCTAGCTTTCATTTTTATCAATGAATCCTCAGGTACATTACCATAAGTAATAAAAATTATATGTATCCATACCTTATTTCAACATGTAGTTTGGGAATTAATCTACAAAAAACTGGAAATAAACATCTAAAGTTAGCATTAATAATATTGAGTTCAGCCAAGTTTTTACCTCATAAGCACACTCAATAAAAAAAAAAAATGAAAAGGGAAACTCATTCCTCAGAGATGGTTGGACTCAACTGGTCAGGAACTAATGTAAAAAAATCATCTATAGGAATGTAGCTGTTTTAAAGATTTCTGGAAAGTCTGACTCTACTGATGTTAACTAGCAAGAAAAGAGAATCAAATGTTTGCATGGCACCATGGATGACGCAAACTTGTGTTGTGTATGTTTGTTTTTCCCCATGTAAAATAGTTACTTGGGAAGCATGGTAATAAAATTATAATTGCAAATACAATTGCAAAATTGTCCTTCCTATGAAACTCTTCTTGCAAAAAGAGACGAACAAGGTTGTTTAATCGTATGGTACCAGACAAGGTTGAAATCAATAATGATTTCTAGAAAAAAAACCCATATTTTTCTGTTGTTAGTTGTGTTAACCCATCATTGTATATTAACAATATTCCACTGAGGCCTAAAGCAACTTATTCTGCTGTAGACCTTCTCACTATGGAAAAAGACCCAGCACCCATCACTAAATTGGGATATTTTAGAGTTGCTTCAACCAATCATAATCCCACTCCTCTTATGAATAACATGTTACTCTTACCAGTCTAAAGTACCTGAAGCTACTTTCAAACATAGTGATTGTCTTATTATTGAAGACAAGGCATTGATCCAAATGAGCTGTTATACCACTCAACATTTTGGAGGTTCTGACAGGCTTATGTGCTACAAGCAGGAGGTTTTCGGTAGAGTTAAACCTAGTTTATACTTCTGTCCTCAAGTTTGCACCGGCACGCCTCATGTCGACGGAGACGATTTCCTGAATCTTGCAAAAAAAATTCACTGCCAGGATAACAGGGGGCATAGCACTTTTCTAGGGAGGTCATGCTGCCTTTGTAGTCATATATCTGGTCAACAAAAAAGTACTTACTTTTTTTTAAACAAAAATTCTTTACCTGAACAACTTCCGCCCCTTCCAATACTCAAAGCAGCTTTTCTTGTGCAAATCTGATGAAAGAGCTCTTCATCTGCCATGTCCACTCGCCATGGTCATAGACGCTGAACAATCATGAATTGCCTTATGCAAGAGGTCCATTGATCTGCTTTATGTCTGCTGCTAGATCTCCAACACTCTGCTTTTGTGAAAGGCAGTACTGTTGATGACCAATCCCAGGCTTAAACTCTCCATAGCTTTGATGGACATTTTTTTTTTTTTTTTTTTTTACGTGTCCTGTCAAGCAGTATGCTACTCAGCTACTCAGAATTGGTGTCTGAGTACCAAGTACAAGCCCAACAGTTTTACTTTCCCAAGCAGAGTATTACAGCTTCGCTGTAGTACGCCACTTGATGTATATGTATGAAAAATCTTTATTAGTGATTACTGTGGGTTCAATTTCCTGACGTCATGGACACTAAACCGAGACAAGAAGGGAGAAAGGAAGAAGGTGAAGAAAAGAAACCGGACCAACAGAGGCGCGAACTGACGACACAAGACAGGGAGGCAAACAAAGAACACAAGAAAATATCCCAGTCCTCCACCTCTGCCGGACGGCAGAGAAACAGTAATAAAAAACAAAAAAAAAAAAACTGTACAGAACCAAACCAATAGTTCGGATCTAGTAGAATAAACTGAGAATTACATATTCACTACACACAAGCATGGATTAATGAACATAATACAAATGTTTCTGGTAAGCTCCTGTGAACAACTAACTAATGATGATAACCAAGATATGCCCGTCCACACCAATGTCCCCACCCCTATGTGTGTGTGCGAGCATGCAGGTCGGAATAAGGTTTCCCCATGCAAGTGATTGATAGCTGGTGTAAGGAACCGTCAATCCGTCCTACAGGAATCGACACAGACATGGAAGAGGCAGGAGATGTATGCATCCAGGGTCCCACAGAGTACAGAGGCCACAGGCGGATCAGCGCAGGGTCGATCACCCACCAAGAGAGGAACAGATGGAAGCCCCAGGGGAACATCCACCAGCCGCAATGCTGGGGCCCGAGAGATCGCAGTGACGAGCCCACGGGCTCAGCCGGAAACCGGCTAGGCCAGGATGGGCCCGGGTCAGGATCCGGAGGCCACGGGGACCAGGGGCACCCCGCCCCCCAGCGGGGCCCCAACCAGGGACCAGCCGACAAGGGCCCCCCCCACCGCCGCAGGCAAGGGGGATCCGCAGCCAACCGACGGACAACACACGCCGCCGCCACCCCGGACCAATACCCATCGCCAACAACCTGGCCCGCCCCCACACACCCACACGCCAGGGAGCCACAGCAAGAGCCACAGCGGATGTACGCCCTCCCCAGGCCGCGCCCAGCCGGCACCTGGACATCCAGATCTTCCAGCTCCTGGGTCCAGATCCCGCCCCACGCAGGGCGCCAAGATCAGGGGCCCAGCCAATGCCGGACAGCCCCCCCAGGTGAACAGACCAGCCAGCAGAAGTCCTGGAACCGGCAGGAGGCCTGGGCGCCAGGTACGGTCCCCACCGATCCACCGGACGGCACCAACCTACTCTACAACCCCGGCACCCCCATAAGAGGTGCCCCAGTCAATCCAAGGAGGACGTCGGCCCGAAACAGCGGCCGCCCGACACACCGGACCACCCAGGACCCGCCCGACATGCACCAGGACCGAGCCGGGCCGCAACCGGGACCCCCGGCCCCAGGCATCGAGAGCCATCATCAACCAGCGGGCAGGAGCATCCATCACCGACGGGGAGTGACGGAGGGGAAGAAGATGCATCAGGCCAGAGAGCAGCCAAACACCCAACCTGACAGGTAGACATAGACAGACAGAGACACTCATACGTACCCTCCCTCTCATGCGTACACATTCTTACAAATACAGGACATACGAAAAAAGGACGCTATACACTCATTCATACCCCCCATACGTACACTATACTCCATACTCCCAGGCCCAGGGACAGATGCCCCAATAGAGCACCCTGCCCCTGCACCCAGGAGACAGACCCCTTTGCCCACCAGGACGGGGACAAGCAGACCGCCAAGGCCCCCACACCGGCAAGAGCAGCCCACCAGCCCAGGACCCCGACCAGACGGCCTGATGTTCTATCCGGGCTCCGACCCCTGATGGTCCAACGAACAGGGGTGTGGAAAGACCCCCCAGCCTCTCTCCCCCCGCTCAATGTGGTGTTGTTGCGTGTTGTTCTAATGTGCACTTAAAACAGAGGGGTGGGACATGGGAATACTGCCGGGTACCCCCATCTCCCCCCCCGGGCCCTCAGTGTCTAGATGCGTTTAAACAGTGGGTGCCGGCACCACAGGCGAGGCCCCCCACAACGGGCCCCTATAAGGGGCCCCCCATGAGGGGTCCCGCCCCCAGCGCCAATGCGCCCCACCGCCAGGTCCCTACATGTGCGTTCCATGTAAATGTTGCAAGTGTAAGTGTCTAAGTTGCTCAATAAAATCGGGACCCAGGCCGCCACCGGGTAGCGAAGACGGAAGCTCCATCCCGCACCCCAGTGACGTGCCCACGTCCCAAGGCCTTGTGAATGGTAGAATGAAGGAGCAGGTGGACAGAGGCATGGGGATGGGGAGAAAATAACTGGGGTGACCATTGCCAACCCCAGGGAGCCAGCTCCCCTGCTGACTCCAATAGGCACCCCCGTTCGGCCCGATCCACCAGGGGTGGGAGGCCCCAGCACGTCAAGTCGGGGCCCACGGCAGCGGCACCCCCGAGCCCCATGGGGGCCCCGGCAATCCACCAGCCCCCATCCCAGGGGCATACCTAAATCCTTCCCAACATTCACACTGCTAACAAAACACATGTCACTAGACACCCAGGTTGAGTTTAGCCCCCCCTCCCCCTCAACGCCCTCCCCCCTCCCGTCCCAAGCGCACCCCGTTAAAAAGAGCGCCTGTGCTAGATGGTAAAAAGCCTCCCCGCCAATAAGAGATGCCCCAGGCACCGCCAGCGTCCGAGGGCCCCCGCGCCGAGGCCGGAACCCGGCGCACCACCGACTCGGGTACCCCGGACACGTCGCGCCAGGCCCGTGAGCAGACCGAAGTCCCAGGCGGCCAACCCCCAGGCCGACATCATCTAGCCTTACTTATTTTCAAAAGTACTACTTTTTGAGATGACAAAAGGTCTAACAGGTCCAAACCTGGATTAAATCAAATATAGCCTACTGCAAAGCAGTTCCGAGCAATGACCATACCAAATTAGACAAAAATTTGGTTTGGAACATTAATAAGCACAAACTAAATAATGTCAGTGTTTACTAAATGCCCATTGACAGGTCTTTGAATCCGCAAATTTGCTGATCAGGTCTTTAAAGTCCAGTTCCATGGCCATCTGACTTTCTACAGAGTATGGCACGGTCTGTGTTCGGGGTGTGAGGCGTCAGCAGCTATTTTCCTAGCTCTCTTCAAGGTCCTGGAGGAGTACAGTTCTTGAAGAGAAGGAAGGTTACAGCCAATCACCCTCTCTGCTGAGCGAATGATGCGTTGCAGTCTGCACCTGTCTCTGGCAGAGGCAGCAGGGTACCAGATGGTGATGGAGCAGGTGAGGATGGACTCTATGATTGCAGTGTAGAAGTGGATCAGCATTGTTTGTGGAAGCTGAAACTTCTTTAACTGCCTCAGGAAGTTGTGCCTTCTTGACAAGGGAGCTGATATTCAGCTCCCACCTGAGGTCCTGGGAGATGATGGAGCTCAGGAAGCGGTAGGACTTCACATTGTCTACTGGGGAGTCACGCAGGATGATGGGGGAGCGTGGGGGTTTTGCGCTTTTCCTGAAGTCTACTATCATCTCCACTGTTTTGGAAACGTAGAGCTCCAGGTTGTTCTCCATGCACCAGGTCACCAAGTGGTCAATCTCCCACCTGTAGGCAGACTCATCCCCACCAGAGATGAGTCCAATGAGGGTGGTGTTGTCTGCAAACTTCAGGAGTTTGACGCACTGGTGGCTGGAGGTTCAGTTGTTGGTGTACAGGGAGAAGAGTAGGGGAGAAAGAACGCAGCCTTGGAGGGAGCCGGTGCTGTTCGTCCTGGTGTCCGAGACATGCTTTCCCAGCCTCACATGCTGCCTTCTGTTTGTCAGGAAGTCTATGATCCACTGGAAGATGGGGGCCGGCACGTTGAGCTGAGAAAGCTTGTCCTCTAGAAGAGCCGGGATGATTGTATTTAATGCAGAGCTGAAGTCCACAAACAGGATACTGACGTAGGATCCCGCGGAGTCCAGGTGCTGGAGGATGAAATGGATGGCTGAATTGACAGCATCATCAACAGACCTGTTTGCTCTGTAGGCAAACTGCAGGGGGTCCAGGAGGGAGTCAGTGATGGATTTAAGGTGAGACAGTACCAGGCGCTGAAAAGATTTCATGACCACAGAGGTCAGGGCGACAGGTCTGTAGTCATTTAATCCTGTGGGTCCTGTTTTATTGGGAACTGGGATGATGGTGGAGGCCTTGAAGCATGCTGGGACGTCTCCAGTGAGGAGTTGAAGATGTCTGTGAAAACTGGAGACAGCTGATCCGCACAGTGCTTTAGGCAGGACGGAGACACGGAGCCTGGCCCAGCAGCTTTGTGAGGATTCTGTCTGTTGAAGAGCCTGTTAACTTCTCTCTCCAGGACAGATAGAGGTGTCGGTGGCGGTTGGGAGGAGGGTAGATGTGATGATGGGAGCTGTTCGACTTCTGTTGTGTTGGTGGGGGGAGTAAAGCTGGGGGGCTGGTTTTGGTTGGAAGTGGGATGGGGGATGGTGTGAGCACTAACCAGATTGTCTTCAAAGCGGCAGTAGAAGTTGTTCAGGTCGTTGGCGAGGCGACGATCGTTAGCAGAGATGGGGGCTCTTGGCTTGTAGTTAGTGATCTGCATGAGCCCTCTCCAGACAGAGGCAGAGTCGTTGGAGGAGAAATGGTGGTGAAGATTCTCTGAGTACAGTCGTTTAGCCTCTCTCACCACCCTGCTAAAGCTGTACTTGGCCTCCTTGTACTCTGCTCCGTTGCCACTCTTAAAGGCCTTTTCCTTTTCCAGCCTCAGCTGCCGGAGTCTGGGTCTAAACCAGGGTTTGTCATTATTATAAGTCACCTTGGTGCGTGATGGCACACAGTAGTCCTCAAAGAAGCTGGTATATGAGGTTACATCTTTAGTGTATTCGTCCAGACTGGTGGAAGCAGTCCTGAAAACATCCCAGTCAGTGCAGTCCAAACACTCTTTCAGAACCTCCACAGCTTCGCGGGTCCACTTCGTTGGTGTCCTCATCACAGGTTTAGAAAGTTTTAATTTCTGACTGTAGGCAGGAATCAGGTGGACCATGTCATGGTCAGAGTGACCCAGTGCAGCGCAGGTGACGGCGTGGTAGATGTTACTGGCTGTTGTGTAGCAGTGATCCAGAGGGTTCCCCTCCCTGGTCGCACATTTAATAAACTGTCTGTATTTGGGGAGTTCGTGGCTGAGGTTTCCTTTGTTAAAGTCCCCGAGGGCAATAACTAAGGAGTCCGGATAGGTCCGCTCCACATCCAGTATCTGGTCGCCGAGTGCGCGCTGCGCGTCCTGCAAGGTTGTCACCGGTGGAATGTAAACACCGACCAGAATGAACAAAGAGAACTCATGGGGGGAGTAGAATGGCTTGCAGTTAATAATAAAAGGGAGAACAGGGAGGGAGAACAGTGCCGCTTCATCACCGTTACATCATGAGGGGGCCTGCTGCTGCAGGGTGTGAAACTAAAATATATATTGCTTCAAATGGTTGCTAAAATATCCTTTATTATCACAATTCCTTTTTTAAAGTATAGGGTAAGTACAGGTTAATTGATGTTTATATTTTATTATAAATCATATGATTATAATTATTTGATTATGTGGCTATAAATGCAAACTATAGAATCACAGGGGTAAACTAAACGGCAAACTAGACATTCACTCTTTAAGTTGCATTTTAAAATAATTCAATTTCCATCGTTAAGATGTGCATTAAACTGGGAAAAATCCTGTACTTAATGTAAGATTGGTAGGAGTCAATATGCATAACAATGCTGTAAAACCGGCGCTAACGATCTGTGATTTTGTGGGTGTTGGATTTTGACAATGGAGGGAAATATAAGGTGTTCATGTTCATGTAAACTTCTCACTCTGGGGAGAAGTGCAGCAGAAGAAAAGACTAGCGCAGCTGCTTGGAGCAGCAGTGTGTTGAGCACCCAGGTCCGCCTCCCTCTGCTTCTCACTCCATTATTTACCCAGAAACATTGTTTACTCACTATAAAGTATTGCTATATTATTCAAATAAAGTACGAACATAAATGTTGCTATTCTACCTGATGTAGATATATATGTTAAAACAATGTAAATGCTCAATGATACATTTGTAGCTCACCTTTTCATTTCACAAAGCTGAGTGAACTGCTTGTCCTTATTTGGCTCTCTTTATTTAATCTGCTTTTTGTTTTTGAGCTCCTAGTTTTTGTTTCTTAAGGAACGACTCTTCCCCTGTCTGCCTAGTTCCTTCCACAGGTCACCCCAATTCCTGTCTCATCATCTGAATCACTGCAGCAGAAGAACCTGCAGGTCATACCATTTACACTAATTTGAGAGGGGTGTTGGGGCCCTGCACAGCATTAAAATGACCTTTTTTATATACTAAACCAGTGTCTAACTACAAGTTAAATTTTGTACAGGACCTTTTTTAATTTGTATATAAAAGATATACAAATATTAGTGCATATAAATGTATGTATGGAAAACTGACTTCTGTAACTTATCAGTTGATATTTTAAACAAGTGTGACACCACAAATACTGTATTTTTAACCCTATTTTATTACATCTCTAGTTCATTTCTATGCCTTCAATCTCATGGTGATGTTTGTTAATGGGTATTAATAGAAGTATCTGAAAGCGCTGATCACAAGGAGGGTTGATAAAGATGAGACTGAAGAGAATTAAGTCTTTCAACAGGTGGTTAGGAAAATAGTGTGAATAATGCCACCCTGTTTTCTTGTAAAGTGCCTTGAGATGACATCTGTTGTGAATTGGTGCTATATAAATAAATTGAATTGAAAAAATAAAAATTACAGTTTTCATCTTATTCCTATACATCTTGGATTACTCATTGATTAGATATGGGGCCTGTTGCACAAAAGTAGGATTTAGGACATCCAGGATGAATAACAGCCTAGCTCATTGCATGTGAAACAAGAGCATCAAGGCTTAATTGGTTGCACAATGACTAAGCCAGGATGAGCAGACACGGATTCATCAACCCAGGTGTTACATATTTTGGATAAGTGCATGTTCACGACTCTGTCAACTAGACTCCACCACCGATCACAGATTCACGATTCAACATGGAAAATAGAGGGCTTACTTTACCCTGTTGGAGGCAGAAATCCTCATGAAGGCATATAAGGAGGTAAAAGACACTCAAAAACAATATTTTAAATTGATAAATCAGTGTGTGACCAGTTTTGAGAGGAGCTGATGGTTTAGGTGTTTTGATTCATTGTTATTTAATGAAGGAATATAATATTACATTTCTTAGAATTTGTATTTTATAAGGAGTATTAGGGTCCCACTTTGGAAGAAAGTAAAAGTCCTAAGTTTATTAGACTGATTATTTCTGCAGAAAGTATGCATTTTCTTCAGTATTTGTTTTTATGATATTTAGGTAAAAGTGATTCAAGTTATTAGAAAATAGTTTATTGATCCCAAAAGGAAATGTGTTGTTGGAGCAACTCTGCAGCTCTTAGATGCCTCCCTGCTTAAACCAAACCTGAATCAAACGACTGAATTCCCTAACCAGTCATCTAGTTCTGCAGACACATGGTAACGAGCCATTCATTTGATTCAGGTATGTTGGAAAAGGGATGCATCTAAGGCTACGTCCACACTAAGCCGATAAGGTTATACGGGGAGTTGGACGCCTAATGTTATCCACTCAACAGGACCATTTACGCCCCGTTTAAGGTCTGTTTAAGTTCCCATAATTGCGCAATCCCATGCCGACCTGTGCAAATATTGGGCATGCACGAAAAGACGCGTATAATCTACGTGACGCCAGCGCCTACATAATGTATACAAGAAGCTCTACAGCACAGTACATATCTGCTTGTCCTGTTAACCGAAGAGAACAATAGCTGCTCAGAAGAAGAGAGAGTTTTTGGTGTGGACAGACGACGAGATCGATTTATTACTCTTCGCTGTTGTCTTTGTCTGTAGTGTCGTATTGTTACTGAATTCATTGACGCCACTTCCTTTCATTATCCGGGGAAGCTGTCCACACTAGGTCGCTTAGCCGTTGAATTAAGATTTGCACGGCTCTCTTACCCGACTAATAGTTATCCGGCCACAGACCTTAAACGATGCCGTGTTAGTGTGGACGATAGGGGGGTGTAGACTATATAATTATACGTTTAAGGCATTACCCGGCTTAGAGTGGACGTGGCCTAAGAGTTGCAGGATGGTAGTTCTGCAGGACTGGACTTGGACTCCCCTGTTGTTACTCAATTAATTTATTAAAATTTCATTAAGGATGCTGATGTACCAAAAGATTAAATAGGCTACCTACATCTTTTTTGTGAAACCCAAATTACATTAAGATTCCGCGGAATGCACCACAGCCCTCATTTTAACAACTCTCCTCATCACCATAAATCTGAGATCAAACTGTGTGATTTCAGCCATCCTTTTGTTAGAAAAAGAATCATGAAAAACGTTGCGCACGCGTGAGATTCACCGTTCTGTGGCCGTGCGAAGCTCCTCAACAGCTTATATATGTGGGCTCATATGGCCGAAATCAGTCCACAGATTACAAAACTATGGCTATTCTCGTAAATGTATGACTTTGTTCTCGAAGTGAAATAAATGTAAAAGTAGTCCACGGGAAAAAAATTAAAATAATGCACCTCAATCATGCTTCCCTGAACAAGATAGTTGTTTGTGAACACTGGAGTGACTGTAGGTTTGCCCTGCTAAATCCCATGGTCGGGCTGTACGGGCATGTTTGCGGGGTGAGACTGGAGCAATACTTCCGTTTAAATTAAATTTCTAATGTCTTAGGAAAAGTTCCAAAGATACCTACCAGTACGTCTCTGTTAAACTTAATTCTACTGTCAACTGTAGCTAGATGTGTACCTATCCGCTTTACAAAGATCTGCTAATCAATCCAATAATATTAGGAAAACATATTTTATTCAATGTATTACCGCGAAGGTCATACACAATCTTACATATGCTTCTATTTCTGAATCCAAACTGAAACTAATAATATTTATGAAGTGATTTGATTAATATCTTCCTAATAACTTTATTTAAAGACAGCTCAATAGAAATTGGTCTTTAATTATATAGCAAGGAGCATAGAGATTTTTTTTTTAATTGCAGCCCAAAAGCTAGAATAGTTAGCAATAATCATCGTTGTTGGACAAAAGTGTAAAAAAGCGAAAATCATGTAGCAAATAATGTTATGCCTAAAAACATATTCATGCAGACAGAATTCAGTACTCAGAGGAATAAAAATCTGTTGAATTCAAAGTAAATCGGTCCATGTTGTCCATTGAGAACAGGACAGTCATATAACACATGCAGCTACACCCAAAGCGGTGTTTTCTCAGGTGAGACATTTGCATAGGAAACACCAGAGAACGGAGAAGGCAAACCTTTTGTGTGGAGTTAAATGTGAACATTTGCCTTCAGTCAGCCATTGCACCACAGGCTTTGCACCAAAAGCCTCAAGTCCTTTTTTTGAGACTTAAAAGTCTATTTGGTAAATCAAACAGCCTTCATGACAGTAGCTGTTACCTTCACAGGTCTGCAGAGAAGAATCATGATGGAACGGATCTCATTGGGAGCGTTTTTTCTCATAAGTCAGTGGATTTGTTTTTGTTTAAGTGTGGCACTGATCATGTTTGAATTGAAAGGGTGGATTGTAAAACTAATTTAGAGATGGTTAAATATAAAATATTTTCATTTTTCAGATTGCATCAGCCTCTCCACAAGCCTCTGCCGTCATTACTACTTTTATAGTCAACTTTTGACTTGGACTGAAGCTCAGAGCTACTGCAGACAAACACACACAGACCTGGCCACCGTAGAGAACTCTGAAGAACTGAACCTGCTGTACAACACACTTCTGTCTGCTGGTCACAGCTCTGATGTCTGGATTGGTTTGAACAGTAAAATCGATTGGAGGTGGTCAGATGGGTACACAGGTACTGGGGCCGAATACAGACACTGGAGAAGTGATTTGAATCAACCAGAATTTTCCCATCCCAGTCAATTGTGTGTTGAATCTGGGACTGCTGGAAATTGGTATGATTCAGATTGCACAGAAAACCACCAGTTTGTCTGCTACAGCGGTAAGGAGATTCACCGTGACTTTAAAAGTAAAAACATGATTTAAAACAAACTATGTTCCCTTTTTAACCTTCTTATCTGTAGGAACACCAGAGTCGTCTACATTTACTCATGTAAATGAACTAAGGAATTGGTCGAGTGCTCAGACGTTCTGCAGAGAGAACTTTGTGGACCTTGCAACTGTAAAGACTGATGCAGAAAACAACATATTAGACAACAAAATAACATCTAGTGTTTCCTGGATTGGTCTGTTCAGAGACCCGAATCTATTTTGGTCTGATGCGAGTGACGTTATTTTTACTGTCTGGGATTCTGTCAGTAATGTAATTAGCTCACTGCAAGTCATGTGTGGTGTTACCTCCTCTGGAAGCTCAGGGAAATGGAAATTTAAGTCCTGTGAAACAAGATTGCCGTTTGTTTGCTACAGTGCCAAAGGTGAGTTTATTGTACTTCTGTCATGGAAAACATGCTGAAAAAAATCTGCATTACATACATAAACTGAATCTAAACTGCACAAGCATCTTGATATTTTACAGTTATTTATTTAAGCTAATGCTGAAAAGAAAAATGGCTCATTCGATATCTCCTTTTCTTTATTAATCAGTTTTTAAAAAGGTAGTAAAGCTGAGACTGAAGATGGAAAACTCAGTGGATCAGAGTGACCCTGTGCTGAAAGCAGACATGCTGAAAAAGGCAAGTCTGATTGATGTATATGCAGTACTGTGGGAAATATTCATGGCTGGTAAAGCTTTTCTAAGTCTTTGTCTTGTTACAGCCACAAACGTTTGTGTGTTGAATTGAAATTTCATGTGACAGACCAGGTAGAGCATAACTGTCAATTGTCCAAATATATGCAGATGTTTTGCAAATATAAGTTTTAAATAAAAATATATACTTTTTTCTGACAATTCCAAGGAGTATGCCAAGCACTTGCCTCCATACATTTTTTAACACGTTTCCCCTAAATGCTGTAAATCCAATGGTATCCAATAGAGAGCACACCATTAGTAGTTATTGTACTTTTAATAGTAGTTCTACAACACCGTACTTTAAATTTTTTACTTCTGTAAGATTTTTGTGAACTAACCCTTCTGATTTATGAGTAAAATGTCAGGATACTCAACACACCTGTAGTTACTGCTCTCAATGAAGAATAAATGTTTTGTAATCAATAATACGTCAGACACACACAGACTTTGTGTCAAAATGAGAATTGTTATTTGTAAACCAGCATCATTTTTCTAATATTATACTTTATCTGCTGAGTTACCTGTGCTGTGTGGAAGTCACGTTAATAGGGTTGATTTATCCGTTTTATCTGTTTTAACACGCGCAAACCTCTCAGTGGCCGCTAAAACAAACAGCAGGACATTTACTAAGCAAGCGCAAAGACACGTGTGCATGGGGTAGGAAGGCTGGCACACACAGTAGTAGAGACAAAGTTCTTATTTGAATACTGCTTCTTTTGCCTGTTATCAATTGGTCATACAGTCTTAGTAGATCACCTCCAAATGAAGGTCAACTCACTATTGAAATGTTCTTGCCAAGCAACATTGATTATTTAGAATTTTCACAAATCAGACCCACTTTTCATTAAATTGAATATTTTGTCACTG
This sequence comes from Apricaphanius iberus, assembly GCA_028564705.1. Classification (NCBI taxonomy): domain Eukaryota; kingdom Metazoa; phylum Chordata; class Actinopteri; order Cyprinodontiformes; family Aphaniidae; genus Apricaphanius; species Apricaphanius iberus. The sequence continues at coordinate 85,883 of JAPXFQ010002658.1, read as the reverse complement.
CAAGGACCTTCTCACTCTTCTATATTACTTTAAAAGCATTGGTTTTTATCAACTAATCAACCAATTACTTAGTTCTTGGGTGGCCATTTCGGCATTTTCTCCAACTTGAGAAATGCTTTTGAACATTATTTTCTACACATGCTTTAAGTAAAATATATTGGATCAATCCTACTCTTAGTCGAGAGTTGCCTTAGTTTTCTACTCTGATGGCCTCAAATTGGATTCCTCCTATTCACTTTTTATTTACATAGCGCCAGTTCACAACAAATGTCATCTCAAGGCACTTTACAACAAAAGTCATCTCAATACAATTATACAAACATTCCAATCAGTTAAAAGTTTTCTATGTAAGGAATCCCAGCAGATTGCGTTGAGTCATTGGCATGAGGTTGTACCCGGATCATGCAGACTCCAACCACAGCAATTCCTCAGCAAACCCTCATACTCAGCAAGCATGTAGCGACCGTGGAGAGGAAAAACTCCCCTTTAACAGGAAGAAACCTCTGGCAGAACCTGGCTCAGTACAAGCAGTCATCTGCCATGACCGTCTGGGGGTCTGAGAAGACAGAGAAGAACAACATCCTTGATGTGAAACATGGTGGTGGCAGCACCATGCTTTGGGGATATTTTTCTTCAGAATGGACAAGGCAGTCTGTCATAAAAACAGGGTGATGGTGATTGGGTGATCCAGATACAGGTCATAAGTAGAGAAAACATGATAGATGTTGCAAAAGACTTGATATAAGGGCAGACGCCCAGAAGGATATCAATTGAAAGAATATAGGAAGAACTATGATAGATTTTTTCCAGAGCTAAATCCAATTGATAATCTTTAACAAGTTTTCCAAACTCATCATTGAACAGACACTGTTCATCCAATTTGACTGATTGTGAGCTATTTTGCAAAGAATATGGCAAAGAGCTCCATGTTTACAAAGCTGGGAGAGGCATACACCGTAAAACTTGTTTTGCATAGAAAGTATTGAATTAAAGGACCTGGATATATATGCACAACACACTTTTTAAAAATTTTATTTTAGGAATTTTTTTTAAAAACCAGTTCACTTTCTTTAACCTCTACAAAACTACAGCACTTTGTTTTGGTCTGTCAATCAAAATTCAAATAAACACATTGAAGTATGAATGTTAAAATGGCAAAGGTTTATTGTTACTTTGCAAAGGACTTCACATCTCTACAAATAGTTCAAATGAGGATGTTTCTTTTATTATTTCTTTAAAAATTATACTTTTTTTTAATAGCTTCTGTGTATCCCCCAGCTTCAGGACAAACTGCAGCAGAGTGGAGTGACTGGAGCCACCTTGAAGTGGAGAGAGAAACCTGACGGAGAAGTTTTCCACAAGGAGAAAAAAAAATGATATCTGACAAATAATCTCAGGTTCATTTATGATAGCTTGATTTTAGTATGTGCTCAAATATTCAATATATAACACTGTGGGTGTAGATAATTTAACTTCTGCTATATTTTGTATTTATTATTAATCCAATCTCTCTGTAGATTCACCTCATAAATTAAAACTGTGCTTTAAATGGTAGTAATTTATATAATTTGATCAGATATAGCATTATGACCACCTGCCTAATAGTATGTTGATCCCTCTTTTGCTACTGTTGAATTAAAAGTTATCAAATAATTCTGTGCATGTTCAAAACAGAGACAAGGACCTAATTTCCAGTTCTTAACATTTATTTTGAACAGATTAACAGATATGCGGGTTTTACAGAGAAAACAAAGATAATTCTCTGGGGCAGATTAAAGAATCTGACCATTGAATGATTTTCATGTCAAAACTTTTATAGACTCCAGTATTCTGCCAGGGTTGTAGGCGTTCCTTCTCCTCGAAATCTTACTCCAATCCGATCATTTCCAAACAGTGTCTTAGCCATGATTTGCTGTCAGAGAATCCTGGAGTCAGAAGATGGGTCGTCTCTGTTCTGGGTCAAAGGTTCATTATAAAGAATTATGGTTTTATGGCTATCTGCTTCCAAACCTTCCTCCCAGTTTTTATCTAAGCATCCTGCTTTTACAGCCTTGCAATAAAACTCACCCCAGAGTTTTATGACTTAAAAGCTTACCTGCATAAACAATAGTGACAGACCCATTTTTACAACCATGCAAACTATATAAACAGTCTTTTACCTTCTGAATAATTAAAGTTTAAACCTTATGCAGAATTACCACACTACCAAAAAGTGGGGCCCACACAAATTGCACATCCTACGGCTGCTTGATTGCATTGTGATCTATTGAGTTTTTTTGTTGTATTTTTGTTCTTCTCAAATCATTCCTGTACAGTTTTTGCTTTTTGACAAGGGTTAATTATCCTGTAATGCAACATCTATCATAGAGTATCAGATCCATTGAAAGATCTACATGTTCCTCAGTAATGCTTAAGTAGGTGATAGGTATTATAATTACACACAGAAGGCAGTTATACAGAGGTAACATTGCCATAAGCATCCCACTGCATCTACCACCTAGCCTATAGTGCATCCTGGTGCCATGTGTTCACTAGGTCTGCAATGCCCACAATCATGATGTAAAACATAATTCATCACACAAGGCTAATTTTATTGCTAATAACTCCAGTGCTGATGTGCCTTTCATTTGTTCTTTCAGCATTGGACATTGGTCAGCAGGTCTACTTTAAGAAACACATCGCAGTAAGCCATGTCACTGACATAATTGAGGAAGACAAAGTTGAGAGTAATACAAGGAACTCTGTTTTTTATTACCTCTACCATGATTGTCTGTACTTGTAAGTCTGTATATTCTGTGATTATCATTGTTACAAGAGATGCAAATGGGGTTATCCCAGAAGAATATCTGAATGAGGTTTTGAATGTAAAGACAGCTTTGACGTTTATAAAATGGTTGTTGAAATACTTTAGACTCTAAAGAAAAGTGAGAAGTGTGTTCTGGATACCAAGGAATTTTTAAATGTACACTGCTCCAAAAAAAATCCTAAAGGCAGCACTTTTGCAACACAATGTAAGTCCAAGTCAGTTACCATTCTGTGAAATCAAGCTGACCACTTAGGAAGCAAAACCCAGTGCGTTGACATGAAGCAATAGAAAGTCGAATTATTACCTTACTTTGACTGAAATCAGACTTTTGAAATGCATGTATACATCTTAGCTCAACTGTAATCAAACAGAAATTGATTTTCTTAAATCAGATTAAGGGACCCAGATAATGCGATCACACTCCTCTTTAACCAACCCCTCCGCCCCCGCCTGTACTTGTGCACCCCCTCAGGAAGTGGGGAGACGTGGAAGTGCAAAGCGACATAACACAGGAGTAGAATAAGAAGAATATGGAGGCAAACACAAACGTAAGCGGCCAATCAGTGCATTTTTAGACTGATGAAGAGACATTGGGCATTGTGGTTGTGCATATCCTGCTTTGACGTTGTGCTTCACTCCCGCCAGCCTCTGTTTACTGCCTGAGTGCAGCTTGAGGCTAACCGCTATAAAGCTAACACCTAGGGGTGCATGTCACCATCTATCGCCGTGGAGTCGAACGTATATAATTTAATAACTTGATTTTCTGAGTGACATGTAAACTGGGACTCTCACTAAGGGGGAAGCCCTTAGTCTGATTACTCCAAAAAGCTCGATTTAGACGTGCATGTAAACATACTGAATGATTTATAATCAATTTCACATGCTGTTGTGCAAATGGAATAGACAAAAGGTGTAGATTATAGGCAATATGATGGCACCATCGGGCGGGCCTGGGTGGGCCTGGGCCTGCCCACTTGTCAATCAGGCCCACCTGTCTTATTGTTTATTTGGTAAATGTATAATTCCGCTAAATTAAATGTGTATATCAGCAATTCCATTGCAGCGGTTTTCAACCATGAGGAAGCTGGAGGGGGGAATCATCTTTATGTAATTGACGATCTTTGACACACCATTTGATAGAAAAAGGCTTTACAATTGGATATTTCACTTCCTCTCTGTCACTGACTCACAGCCCGTTTTCATTGTCGCCACTTACACACAAATAACCACTGACACATCACCATGACAACCAGGTGACAACAGAACGGGAAACAAGTGATCAATATGCCCCAAAATATTAATTTATGGCTCCTAAAGTAATAAATACAAACAAATGCATTACAATGTTTTCTGCTTTCAGACTATGGATCCATTTTAAAATACAACGTTAAAGAATTTCCTTTATATTAGCTCCTTTATCAGGAAGGTAGGCTCTACATAATACTGCATATATTTCATGTCTGCTCACCTTGAAGCTCACTGCATTCTAAAATATCATGTGTTTTTCTTTTAAATGTATTATTTTTATGTAATTCTTTTTCGTGTTATCTGCTCTCCAACGGCGCTCTAGGTCTTCTCAAACTTAAATGTGTTGCACATGTTTTTCAGGCCATATTTTTACCAATGAATTTTATGGAACCTTTTTCAATTAACAGGAAAAAATGTTGTAGTGGATGTTTTTATGTTTTGCTTTTCAATAAATGAAATAGAAACCATAAACTTAATGGCAGATCAGTGTTCTTTTTTTTAACATTTCTGAATACTTTACCCTGGCTATTTTTACTTTGTTGAAAAAGGGCCACACCCCTCTTATTTTGCATGATAAATGGCCAGAATACAGGGTGAATATATAGAGAAACACTTGCAGGTGGAATATAAATTATATGATGCATGGAGCTTCAGTCTTCCAATAAAATGTATCCCACTGCTAACTTTTTCTTTCCTTGGTCAAAACTCTCCAAATTTACAGAATGAAATGTTCACAATACAGAGTGAATTTTTACCAAACCACTTAAGGATGGGATACTCACAGCCTTTTATAGGGTGCGGATACATTTCTTGGCAGCAGATGTTATGTTTTTGCCTGCAAAAAAATGTATCCCACTGCTAACTACTTTTTCCCTATGGCAAACTTCCCCAAATTTTTTATCCTCCAAGTAGGTTGCTCCCCTGACCTATGAGAAACTCCCTAGCATATATTCTTTCTGCACATGAAGTCCAGCGGCAGGGTATTGAGACCCGACACTAAGTGTCCATATGTGTGAATAGTAATCCTTCATTATAATGGAAGAATATGTACCACAGGTTTTCAACGTTGCTGTTATTAAACTGTTAAATAAGAAAACCATACCTAAATAAAGATGACTTATTTAATTACAGACCTATCTCTAACCCTCCTTTCTTATCCAAAGTCCTTCGGAAAGCATTTGCTAATCAGTTTTTTTAACTTCTAAAAAGTAACAACCGAATTGGAGAGTTTGAGTCAGGTTTTACAGCTTATCATATAACAACCGAAAAAGCACAATATTCTTAATGATTGCAATATTAAACATCAATGGATAAGTTTCCACAGCTGCAAATGACATGCAATTATTTTAATCTTCAAATAATCATCATTTCAATTAGTTGACTAGATTACAGCCTTGTGTTGAAAACATACAAAACAGGATCTCTCCAAACTTTTTTTCAGGTCTGAGAAGACAGAAGTCGTTTGTTTTGGGAAAGATACAAACAAAATAGAAAATGTTTAGTCAATCATTTCATCTGGCAGGAATTAATTTGCCCTCAAGTCACTAAGCAAACTGCTGAGATTCGTCGTAGAATCTTTTTTACCTGAATAGAATGTATGGATTATTGAACTGAAATCCATTTTCATGTGAAGTGTCTTGATATCTTTTTATAAAAAAGGAATATCATTATACTCACTTCTGTTTTTGTTTTTTTTAGTTAATCCTTCAGAGAAAAGCGTCTTCGTACGACATCGAAGGTAAAATTCCAAATCTTGTGGGTTCTATAGATAACGGGAAATGTCTTTCACAGCTGTCCGGATGTGTTGGCTCAGGTGGAGAATTGACCTGCTTAATTGTTCTTTATTATTTTTGAAGATTATTTTAAAAATCCCTTTAGACTTTTAAAAATGTTTCTTGGTCTTTTTTTCCACCGCGATGGATTATTTCCCCATCTTAACATTAACCTGGTGTAAAACTTACGATACAAATCTTCTGTTACTCACAGAAAATACATTATGAAACCTTTCTATGAAAAAAAAGTTATATGATTAAATTTGTCTTGCAGTTCATTTACTTGGGAAAGCAAACATTGATTCAAATTGACACAGTACGATTATATTATCATCGTCGCCTAAGCAATTAAAAAATAACAATATGCAGTACTACTGCATTACAAGAAGAGTTTTTTCACCTCTGACTGTAATTTAATGCTTTTGTCAAGGGGAAGAGTTGTTCTACTGGAGGCACAAAGGAACACCAGAAGCAGTTAAAGTCAGAGTTGTGAAAGGCGCTGAGGAGGTCAATAGTGTTTTTGTTCAATTTTATGACAGCACTCAAGGTGCACATTGTGGCCAGACCAAGACCAGAGATAGTATCTCGTCAAGATATTATTGGCCTGGAATGTCGATTGACATAAATAAATGGGTAGATAAAACACACAGTCCAAAAATGCATAACTTAGTTAAACACAGCTAATGTTTCTCTATGCAAATTACCTTAATATTCTAATATTAGCTTGCAATGTTTGTTACTACAGGTCTCCCAGTGCAACTTGTGCCAAGCAAGTGGTCCATCGCTGAAACAACCAGCTAATTACACCCTAGTGAAGGTTTTAAAGCAATATTATAATATATGAATTTGAATGTTTCCTTACAGTACACATTCAGTCTTCAGGAGGTATTGACTGTATAAAAAGGTATTGATACATTAAAGTGAAGCTACTGTTACTGTGCAGTAATTATTCCTTTCTTTGTAAGGTTTCTCATCCTTTCGAACTGGTTGGAATGGATTTGATTGGCAAGCTGACCTAAATAAAAAATGGACACAAGTAAGTATGCGTAATAATAGACTATCTCACAAAGTGGCCACAGGCTTATGCATTCAAATCAAAATCTGCAGTGGAGGTGACAGAATGCATAATAAAATTTGTTGTTATGTCACAGGTTTGATGTATGTGTGTTTTAGCACCACCGGTTGATTGTGTGGAGAAAGCAGACAGCTCACTTAATTTTTCCTGTTTTCCTATTGGTTGGGTTTGGTCACACGGTTGGTCGTAGGTGAGACCGGCCATTTTGGAAGACTGTTTGGCATGGCAAGAGGCTTCAGTTGGGCCTCTGCTGAATTTGCAGGATCTGCCTGAGTTGAGCCTTGAAGAAGCTATGTTCGTAATTAGACCTGACATATTTAATGTTTGTGAATGGTTAGTGCTGTATATTTTGCCATGATTTATTATGATAAGATATATAACTGCCATCTGCTTTCACATGCAATATTCACCTTATGGTATTGAGTGTTTGTGGCTGATATAACTGTAAACTGAAAGAAAGTTTCCTTGTGTTTTTAGTTTCACAAAGTAAGTAGAAAAGCACTGTAAAAACAAGTGATGAAGACAAACAAGTAAAAGAATTGAACTTTACTTCCACGTCCTTGTCATCTTTAAACATTGAGTAGGAGCCATAAATTAATATTTTGGGGCATATTGTTCAGTTGATTCCCATTCTGTTCTTACCTGGTTGTCATGGTGACGTGTCAGTGGTCATTCGTGTGTAAGTGGTGACAATGAAAATGGGCTGTGAGTCAGTGACAGAGAGGAAGAGAGGGTATGCTTGGTTTTTGTCAACCATTTGAAGCTGACAGCGCGTCAGTCAAGCAGACTTAACCAATCCCCTGCCTCGGTAGCAATTGTGAAAGACAAAAACTCTTTAAGAATTAACTGAACCGAACAGAATGTGAAAAATAACTTGAGATTACCTGCGCAGAGTGCTGAGATATACGTCTCGCGTCGCCAACACATTTAAACATTGTTAAAACAACACAGAGCTGATTTTAGTTAAATATTGACACGTAATGAGATACAAACAGTTTCACACTTGGCTACAAAGCTAAAGCAGTAAGTTGTTTGCTTGCCGTTTGAGTAATACAGCGGAGGAAAGCAGCAGACACCTCTTTGGTGAGTGGGTGCACGCTCCCGCGACAGGGGATACAAATTCTGACGGGGATACAGAATTTGGCACAACACCGGAACTGTTGTCTGAAAGCCTGAAGTGTTTATTTGCAGAGAAAAAAAAGTATGTTTCTGTCTAATACTGTTCATGAGAAATCGGTTCATTTATGATATATACACCATCGACCGACAGACTAGCAACCTATCCAGGTGTACCCTGCCTCTCGCCTGCTAATAGCTGGGAATTGGATAGGTTCTAGCTTCCCCACGACCCTGAATTGGATAAAGCGGCATAGATAACGGATGGATGGATGGACGGACGCCGTAGACCTTGAGGTGTAAACACAACACAGTCAAATTTTGGCCGATTTTTGTGGCCGTGTCGGGCGAAGTTAAACATTTCATAGAGATTTTCTACAGGTAAGTTATGTTTCATATATTACAGCATTTCAGCGCCCGTTTCAACTAGGGGTGTCAAATTATCGCGTTAATTGCGATTAATTAATTATAACCATTTTTAGCGTGCTATATATTATTTTAATCCGATTAATCTATTTTTAATAGAACATTTAAATTTTTTCTGTATGCATATTATGCTCTGGCATCGTGTACAACGCTGACATACCCCTGCTACGTGCCTTGAGAGCTGGAATTCAGCATCAGTATAGGAAGAAATTTACGCTCACTGCTTGGCTGGATTGCCGAGGAGTAGCTACTTAGACTTTTAGTTTGCTGTTGAATTGTGAATATAAAAAGTGTGCAACTAAGCTAGGCTACATTGTAACAACAACGTCTTGGGAAAAGCAAAATTATTCAAAACCATTGAACAGTGAACGGGGGACTTTATCTGGGAGCATTGCTTTAACATCGGCTGTAAGATTACGCAATCAATGGTCTGTGTAACTTTCTGGTTCATTGGTCTGGCCCGTCCAATTTCCACTTGGCCTGGCCATTTAGTTATCTCTGGCTACGCCACTGTTCTGCAGGTATTGACCACAGACCTCTACTCAGTTCCTATGCTTTCTGGCTGATATTTTGGTCACTTTTGAGTGCTTTCACTCTAGTGGTAGCATGAGATGGAGTCTACAACCAACACACGTATCTCAGATAGTGCAATTCATCCAAGATGGCATACCAATGCGAGCTGTGGCAAGAAGGTTTGCTTTGTCTGTCAGCATAGTGTCCAGAACATTGAGGCCCTACAAGGAGACGGGTTAGTACATCAGGAGAAGTGGAGGAGGCCACAAGACCCGATGTCCAAAGGTGGGGGTTGTCCTTACAGCCCAACACCGTGCAGGACGTTTGGCACTTGCCACAGACCACCAAGACTGGAAAATTCACCACTGGTACCCTGTTCTCTTCACAAATGAAAGCAGGTTCACACTGAGCACATGTGATTAACAGATTCTGTAGATCCCATGGAAAACATTCTGATACCTGCAAAATCCTCCAGCATAACTGGTTTGGCAGTGGGTCAGTAATGGTGTGGAGTGGCATTTCTCTGGAAGTGTGCCAATAGGTACCGAAATGAGATCCTTAGACCCCCTGTGAGACCATATACTGATGCAGTTGGCCCTGGGTTCCTCCCAATGCAAGACAATGTTAGACCTCATGTGGCTGGAGTTTGGTGAACGTTGACATTTTATAGAAAAATAAAATAGATAAGTTAAATATGTATTGATTTTCTTCTTTTTTTTAAATTTAATTTCCACACACATCACTTCCTTTTTGATATCTCTAGACGAAAGGGTTGTACCTTTAATATGATTTTAGATAAAGGTACACAATTAGAATAATATTCAGTAAGATCCAAAGTTTGTGATAGGAGCAAAATAACACATAATTTGCATATTATGACATCATCAGGCATTGGCAATATTGGATTACATGACTTTTATTTTTTACATTGTTTAAACAATTTATGTTATTAATAATCTTATATATATAAATAGATCTTATATATATATATATATATATATATATATATATATAGATCTTATATATATATATATATATATATATATATATTCTACGTCTATATATTTTATTTTTGGGGCTTTTTTTCAAGAACAGGTGGCTGTCATGATGTGTAGTTTAAAGTTGACTCAGCAGGCGGCAGGTTGAAATTAGATCCACTTTATTTACTGGCAGGACTCAGGAAGCACAGAGCAGGGCAAACAGACGAGAAAACTGACCAAGAACTCACAACAACGCACTGACACTAGGGAAACAAGGAACTTAAATACACCGGGGAACAATTAAGGTAACAAGACGCACCAGGGAACAATTAGACACAAAAGAAGACAGATCCTGACAAGGTTGAGTAGAAGAAAAAAAGTGTGGTGGGAAATAAAAGTACACAAGCAACAGGGACAACCACAGCCTTTAAAGGATTGTCAAGCAAAATCCACGGAAGAAATTGGGGTAGCTTCACAAGGATTGGACAGAGCCTGAGGTTAGTGCATTAAGACATACTACACACAGAAGAAATGTATAGAGGGACAACAAATGTTGCCTGTCTTGTGTCAACTAATTCCTGAATCAATGACTGAACTTTTCCTCAGTGGTTCCTCTTTTCAAATAAAAGTAAAGTTTAGATTTTATTTGTAAATCAAAGTGGAGGTGTCTGGAGGAAGAGTGGAAAGGCCCATCTTCCATGCTGCTTGAAGCCAAGTTTAAAGTTTCATCTATCAGTGATGATGTGGGGTGCCACATCATCTTCTGCTGTTCAACCACTTGGTGTTTTAAATTCCACTGTCAACACACATTCACAAATCAACACAGCCATCTACCAGCAAATTTTAGAGCATGTCATGCTTGTTTTTTTGCTGCTGTCAAGGCTTATGAAGATGCTGATTTCCTTTTCCAGGAGGACTTGGTGATTCAATGACCATGGTGTTACTGTGTTAAATTGGCCAGGACACTGATTTGACCTGAATCTCACAGAGAATCTCTGGAGTAATGCTAAATGAAGATAAGGAACATCAGAACCAACAATGCATGTGATATCATGTTTTGTTGAAAAATATTTATAGATCCTGATAATCTGCTTTAGTATTTTAGTTTGCTGTATATATAGCAGTTTCAGTGATATAGCAAAAAATAATCTACACCGTCACAAATTTCAGATTTCGTATTGAATTAAGATTTATTCTCCCTATACTGAAGCATAGCTAACCCAGATTTTGATTTGTAAAAATGCCAGCAGCTCCCTCTAGTGCAACTTCCTTGTATTACAAGTGTGCATACCTCATGCCTAAGACCCCCTCTTTTACTCTCACCTTTGCAGACTTCAAATATTCCCTCAGCACATCACTTCTCCCATGTTATTCACTCTTTTTTTTAACTTGGACATGGCATTTAAAATCAGGTGTGCTTTAGTTTTCCTAAAAGTGAATGAGCTTGGTTCTTCCTTCGTAACGGTCCACTTTGAACCAATGTTCATGTCAAAAAATTCTTGCTAGAAACTGCAAGAGAGACTTTTTATGGTTTTGTTCTTTTTACATATCCATGAAGGCCAGAGTTGAGCTCCCTGCTGAGCTGTGGCTCGCTGCTGCTTCTCCAGAGTCACGTCAGATCATGCAAATGCTTCATGTGCAGATTTCCATCCCTCTGCAGGTTTGCAATGAAAGTCCAGAACACACTGCTTTGTCAAAAGACATTGATTTATTATGTTCACATACTATTAGTCAGAGAAAAATGGAGAGATATTTCACCTAATTTTGCTTAATTTTTTACAAACTTGAGCAGTTTTCATCTTTAATTACAATGCCATGCAAAAGTTCATCTATTTAAAATATAAAATTACTATGATATAGACTTATTACACGCAAAGTGAGATATTTCAAGCCTTTATTAAAAACAAACGTACAAATGTACAGTTTGTTGTTTTTGTTTTGTATTACTGTTTCTCTGCCGTCCGGCAGAGGTGGAGGACTGGGATGTTTTCTTGTGTTCTTTGTTTGCCTCCCTGTCTTGTGTCGTCGCTTCGCACCTCTGCTGGTCCGGCTTCTTTTCTTCACCTTCTTCCTTTCTCCCTTCTTGTCTCAGTTTAATGTCCATGGCGTCAGGAAATTGAACCCACAGTAATCACTAATAAAGATTTTTCATACATATACATCAAGTGGCGTACTACAGCGAAGCTGTAATACTCTGCTTGGGAAAGTTAAACTGTTGGGCTTGTACTTGGTACTCAGACACCAATTCTGAGTAGCATACTGCTAGACAGGACACGTAAAAAAAAGAAAACTGTTGACGTGCCTGGTATGTGCTAACATGCTAATGCTAGTACTCTGTTGACTGCTATTACACGCTAAGGTTAGTTACTAACATTACCATACGAGAGCAAGAATGAAATACTGATGGGAGGAATTTGGTGGGAATAAAAAGCTAAAATGATCTAGTTGTAGTCTTGTCAAAGTCCTAAGGTGAACATGAAGCATAAAGCAGATTAAGTTGTGCTAACACATGTAGCATCGCTACATCATTAGCAGTTCAAACATGCCAGCAGAGATGGGTTTTTAACAACAGGCAGCTCTTCTGATGTCTCTTCCTATCTTCTATCATCTCCAGCAGCAGCGTGTCGGTCCATTATGTCTCATCATCGGTAAAACGGTCGCACAGACGCAGCCGAGGTCACTGCTCGGTGTTTTAATCACTGCAGTAATCAGAGCAGAGGAGGCCAGAGCGCTGATTGCAGCCGCCACTCCAGGACTGTTCGGAGGCAGAAAGTGGTCTCGTCTGTTTGCCGTCAAGGACTCAGGATCATCACCCATTCATCTAACGCACACAAACACTCCTCATCCAAGATAAGGAGACAGGAAAGTCACCTCAGAGAGGCTTCGTCTGTTTTCCAGTCTGCTGGAGGAGACTGTAGCTCATCTAATCCTCCAAAAAAATTTAATCACTATAAGGAAACTATTCTTTTCTGGCTCTGGTTTTGCTGTACATTTTTCCCAGTAATCTTGATTGCCAGATGTAACTTCTCTGCTGATTTTTGTTAAATTAGATCAACTTTAATTCTCCTGTAGTGTCCTAATTGAGTGAGGCTTTGTTGCTGGGTTAAATGCCGGAGGAAAAAAAATTCAAGAAAATAGAAATCCCCCATATATGGACAGTTTTCTTCATATGTTTTGAATATATTTTCTTATTTCAAGACCTCACTTGTTTTATTGGCTTTTTTTTAGCTCATTACAAGCTAATTCTATCTTGTATTGATTCATTTTTACTTATTTCTAGAGTAGCCTTAGTCGACTGAATATACCAGTGGTTTCACTTTGTTAGAAATTATTACTATTTTTCCACCATAGTTGAAGTTTGCCTAACATATGTTTTAGGAAACTAAATCAAACTGCAGTTTTAGTTCATCTTTATGATATTTTAATGTCTTCTTTTCCCAATAAATGACCAATGAAATAAAAAAAAAACAAAAAAACAAACAAACGTATAATATTTTTGCAAAGTACTTCTCCATAACTACATGTACACCTCCTGTATATGTGCATTTATTACCTACGTTGAGCTTTTATTTCGACTTGTTTATACTTCATTGATTTCAGACTTCTCTCTGCCCTTTTGTAGATTTTCCACTGGTTTAAGCAGTTTTTTATTTGCATGTTGTGGTACCCATTTATACACTTTATGGTATTTTTGTGTTTCTTTTGCATGTTTTTTTTTTTTTCAATTGAACCCCTTTTATAAAAACTTTATAAGTGCGGTTTTTAAACTGCATTTTTGTTTTCTCCTCATAATAAAGACCCAGATTTACTTTCAATTTCCCTCTTTTTTTACAGGTTTCCTTGTGCTTGTTTAGCACCAATTTACACAGTTATCACAGCACTCGGAAAAACGTTTTCACCACGCTCCAAAGACAACTGCTGCTTTTGGTAATCACTGACCACTACAAAAAAAGAACAGCTAATGGGACAATGCCCAGCGTGCTCTGCATAAAGAGCTACTTTTCGCATTATAATCAGTGACCGTTACAGAGACATCAGCAGCTATTATAATTATAATTATTAAACACAACTAATGTTTGCGTAGGTTGAAAAAAAATGTTTTTATGATGTTGAATTCTTCACAGCTTCTGAAGGGCAATTAAGTCTTTATCGCCTATAGCTGTGAGAGGTTTAGTGCATTACATTATTTTGTTTATATATGTCAAAACCACTGCTTATGAATACAAAATTTCCAGAGATACTGCAGATCTCTCCAAACTCTACCCACGCCCAAGTTTTTGCCTCATTGACCATTCGAGATGCACTCCGCTTGGCCTGCAGGTACTTATCAGCTATATCTGGTGTCCCACAGGCCAAAGAGACTTGATAGGACTCCTTCAGTCACACAGCATCCCTCACCACCGGTGTTCACCATCGGGTTTCAGGGTTGCCGCCGCAATAGGCACTGAATACCTTGCAGCAAAAGCGCCAGTCAACAACTGAGGTTCAGAACATGGCCCACTAATATTTAAGGTTATTTGGAAGTTAATTAAGTTTTTTTTTCACGGCCAGTTGTGTTAGATTTATATATATATATATGAACAGATTTTTTGTAATCTAGTTTTGTTTTTTTACAACAGAGTAAAACGTTTTTTTTGTGTTCATATATCTGGTCATATTACTGAGAAAAGAGCAACTGCGTGATTTAATTCTGGAAGAAAGTAGCAAAGTGTGATGCTAAATGTTTTATTTCTACTCTGCCTTGATACAACAGCACTTAGTTTAGCAAAAAAAAAAAAAAAGGTGATTATTCTAAAGCACCAGTTCTGAAAAACTGTTAGGCCATCTGGTTTCAAAAGAAAAAGCGATAACGTTATTGTTAAATGGAATCTCGGTTCTGCAGCATTAATTGTATTTTTTTTTCAGTTTTTGGTTATTGGTTGATTATTTGGCCAGAATGTATGGAAGTAATTTTTCAATGTTAATAAAAAAAGTTAAGTGGTTGTGTCATTTGATCTCTTCTGTGCTTTGATATAAATTCGTAATTGTTGGTCCCCACTGATGTTACGATGTGTGCCAATGCTTCTTATTTTATTCAAAAATGAAGTGTAGGTGAAGTTTATTTTGTTCCAATGAGTTGGGGTACAATAAGCCCTCATCCATGCTAAGGCATTGCCATGTTTTGCAGGCTGGAAAACAACCTGGAATATTGCGAAAAGCAAAAATCAGAGATCTGAGATAGTGTCAAAATCCCTTAAAACTTTAAACTGTGCAGACACTATTTCTAAATAAAAATGAATAAAGTCTCCCCCTTTTCTGTACATCATTGCCCAAGTTACACAACCATATTCAGTGCCCTCTTCCTAGTTCCACAAGCAGTTTCCCACTCCTTTTGCCTAAAGTGACAGAAAATTATTACATACTTTGCCATAACATATACTACAATTTTGGGATAATTTACAGACAGAGCCATAGCAGATTTATAACTTTAATACATCACACAGTAAGTGGCAAAGAGCTTCAGCTTCCCTTGATTTTGTACGTGGCCAGCAGGGGGATTTGTGTTGTGTTGTTCAATGCCTCGTGGGGCTTCATCTCATCTTCACTAGTCCCCACCAGGAAGAGTGGCAGAGTGTTCAGTGGCAGAGTTTCTATCTTTTTAAGTAATATTATTTAACAAAAAGTATAGGATTAGTTATATAGTATACTATAGCCATAGTATTTAGTGTTATAATGTGATCTAGAAGAGGAACCAGATGCAGAGACAGGGTGGAGCAACGAACAGAGGAAAACAGCACTGACACAAGTTCACTGAAAAACATACCTGTCAACCATCAACCATGACTGCCCTTACTAACAATTTAAATTTCCCTTACTCAATGACCAAAAACTGTATTCGCGCCGTAAATGCCGTGTTTACCAAAGAACAACATGGAAAACTGCACCATCAATTTGCATTATTCAATTCTTTAATCAATACATCACTACCATATAATGATGTGTTCACATATCACACAATGCCCTTAAAAGCCTAAATGACATCATTTGTGATTGTTGTTGTACTTGGAAGTTGCGGCCTTTGCTGATTGCAACATCTCACTTGTTGGTTTTAGTTGATACGATTTACTGTCAGTATTCAGTTTTACTTGTCGCACTGGCAAACTGTTGACTCAAAGGAACGTATGTCTTACTTCTTGCGACACTATCCACGTGTGACGATGTTTTGAAATGGCTTTTCAAGTCATAAAAACCACTGGCAGCAACTTTCACGTCTTTCCTACACGGTACACAAAACGAATATTCCGGGCCTTTGGACGAAGATTTTATCCATCCACTATACTCTCCTTGCAGATGTTCCCACACTTTCTGATGCTTTCCAGTTGACTTAACTTTCCACTTCTTTTTCAAGGGTTCAGACATCTTCACTGGTGAGAGTTTCGTGTTTAAATGATATCGATTTCCTCGTGTTGTGTTGCAATCAAGAAGGAAGCGGAAGTTATAAAGCGACGCATGCGTGATGGAGCTTAATTCGGCAAAAATACCCCGTTTCGGTCTGGGTGTTTTCCCGTATTATATGTTGTAGTACGCCGTATCCATTTAAAAGATAGCAAAAAACGTATTAAATACGGGCAAACCGTATCAGTTGACAGGTATGGAAAAACCAGAAAGGAGTGGAGAACAACATTAAATGCAGGTGAGGAAATCAGGAGATTAGAGACAGATGTGAAAGGGAGAAACTACCATGTTGATGAAAAGTAAATATTAACCACACAGAAGCTGAACAAAAAAATAAAGTACAGATTAAAGAGAAGGAAACAACAATAATCTAAGGACACTAAAACCAAATGTACAAAAAATATAACATGAGAATGAAGTAATTAAACTAAATGCTAAGGAATCAACTCATTATGAAAGCATGTATGTAAAATCAATCCAATTAAAAGGGATTAGCAGGAATACTTTTCAAACGATGGCTGCCTTTTTTGACTCATAAAATTAAAAAGAAATAATCCAAAATGCTTTTTCATTTTCCAATCAAGCTTCGCTAATTCTGTGACGTGATTAAAATGAAAAAGAAATTTAAGATTTAATTTTCAAATGACATCCCAGCAAATTGTTACAAAATTCAATATGAAATGTCAAAAATGAACATCATAATGCATATGCAGAAATGGTCTTTAATTCAGAAATACCATTTTCGACTGAAAAATAAAACTAAAAAGAAAACATGTAAACTGCTTTTTTCATTTTCAAATTCAGCATAAGTCATTGTGCAACCTTATTAAAAATTAAAATAAAGGGAAATTTACTATTTCATTTTCAACACCCAGGCAAAAATTGTAAAATAATTCTTTTTGAAATATCAAAGTTGTAAATAAAAGCATTTACAGAACTTTTTTTTCATTTTCTGACTACAAATGCCATTTTTGACTCATAAAAAAAATTAAGAAGAAAACATGTAAACCGCTTTTTCATTTGCCAATTCAGTATCGCTCATTCCGTAATGTTATGAAGAAGAAAAAGGGAACGCTATTGCTTTTTTGTTTTCATGACCGCTCCACAAAAAGCGTAACTTAATTAAAATGGATTGTTGATCCCACACGGGATCTCCAGGGCTCTGAAGCAGCTGTTTTTATTTGCTGACTCCACCATTTTTCCCAGTGTGAGCCAAGCTGCGCCGAACATACAGTCGAATCACACAGACTGTATATGTCAACCCACAACCGCGGCCACTACTGTAAATTAATGTCCTTGTCATGCCAATTTTAAATTTACATTGTATTATATTTTAATTCAAATATATTTTTTAAGGAAATGAACCTTCATCCTGCACCCCTCTAAAAGCCCTGTGGATGTATTATTTTATTATGTAGCTTTTTATGAAAATGTTCCATATACAACCTTTAATAACTGTCATCATCATTCTTCGAATCGCAGCTCAGAAGTAGACAGAGAAGTACAAGGTAGAGGTATCTAAACGTTAACGTGGAGGGCAAAGGAAGAACCGCTCAGACGAGGAACATACCAGACACCAAGACGAGACAACAACAAAGGACGAGAGAAGCCTGGGAGATTAAGTACCTGTGAGGTAATCTGGAAACCACAGGACAGTTGAGGAGACGGGGAACAAGCATGAAAGGCAATTTTAAATAAGTTATTATTTTAATAATATAATTGCACCTTCTTATAAAACATTATGTACCAATAAGTTAGGTATCTTGCTGTTTCTTATGAGATCTAAACCACCACATAACTATCCTGAAAAGTGTAGGTATACATTTTTGGATGTTTGTAAATGTCTGCTTTCCTAACGTGTATAATTAGATAATGAATACGTAAATCTCCACCAAAATAGCAAACTTGGTCTGGCCCAGTTCTGGCCCACATAATACAATTACACTTGGCTCACATACTGCAAGGAATGATGGTCCTTTGGTGGCCCAGATCTGGTGGCCTATACACGGCCCAGCTCAGCGCCAGCTGTGGGAACACTGGTGGCCCTGTGCTGGCCCAGAACAGTTACAGCACTGGAATCAGATGTCACCAAGGTGTGTGCTTCAATGAAGCCAAGTAAAAATACATGTAATGTAATTTATATTAAACATGCCACAACAGTGATACTGTTATACAAATATTTATTTTAATTAAATATTCAAATAACAAGACATTAAATGCTATTTTATCAGTTAACAACCTCTACCTCAAACATTAAAGGATTGAAATTCCCCAACCGCAAAGAAATATTTCGTTGTTTTGTTTTACCCCCCACATTCAGAAGAGTAGCAACATCATTCATCATTTAATGTTTGGTTTCTCCTTCTTAGTTTTTCACTCCGATCGGGCGAGTTCTGAAGCCATTTTCTGATCTTGTGATGTCTCGGTCTGAGACATCAGACGGAAGGCAGTAATGTTGCACAGCTGCTGAAATGCATGCATAAATACATACATAATTATTAATTGGATACCTACTGAATGAATCCAGTTTTAAAATGTTAAAGTGTGTCTATGACAAACTTACCATCGACTTTTTTATATGCAAATGCTGGAAGTCCGTCTTTCCATTTGCCTCTCATGTTATCATCCTTGGCCATGAAAGTTGGCAGTGACTCTCTTCACACATTCCTGTCGACTCCACCTTTGACAGCCAGTGCATTTCTCTGTGAATAGATATTTCTTTGTTAGTTGATTAGCAGTAACATGCCCTGCGCCTTTCAAAACTCGGGTGGTGTGAAAAAGTGTTTGCCTTCTTTGTGATTTTTTTTTTTTTGCATCTGTACCACAAATATTTCAGATCAAACAAATTTAAATATTAGGCAAAGATAATACAAGTAAACACATGATGTAGTTTTTAAAGGTTTTTGTTATTAAGGATGAATAGAATCCAGTTCTACATGGTCCCGTGTGACAATAGCTACGTTTACATGTCAGAAATGTCTAATCCAGAATAAATGCTTTTTACATGCGCAGAACCATCCAAAATACCGGAAACGGCTGTAGAAGAAGAAACAATACTTCTGTTGTAAACAAACATGGCTGTAGCCATTGAAATGGAGCAGGACAATGTTGTTCATAGCATGCTTTTATTTTTTTCTCAATTCGGTTTTGTATCTACGAGCCTTCATTCTTATGTACACATTATAAAGCAGAGGCCTTTATTTTTTTAGGCTGACATATTGTAAATCTAAGCATGACTTAACAGGCGTTTGTAGGAATTACCTACATTAGGAATAAGAGTTTACATGCACCACGATTGGATCAACTATTGGCATAACCCATCTTTCTCAATTGAAATGTTTGATTAGGTCAGAGTAATCTGAATTGCATGTTTACATGAAGTATCTTTATTCCGATCAGGCTTTTAATCCGATTACTTGTGTTCATGTAAACGTAGCCAGTGTGACACACCTGAAGTTGAAAGTTCATCACGAAAAGTGGGCATCTCTTCATGCTCACCTGATGCCTATAGTGGAAGAATTATTTCAAGATGAGTTCTTTTCAGGAATTAGTAATTATTAGTAAGAACAGCAGGGGAATATTCCATAATGTTGCAGAATCATAAACATTTTTGTTAAATGTCATGGACATTTTGCCTACGCTGATGCAGTTGAATGACACAGCTGTTATCAATTGTTTTGCCTAAGCTGGAGCAACACACTCACACTGCAGCACAGGGAAAGGCACAAAGGGGCGCACACACAAGCAGGACAAGCTATGTCAGGGGAGAAAGCGTTGAGCCGACTGGGCTTATTGTATCGTGAAAATAAATTATGTTAAAACTCCAATGGAGACTGCATCATCCTTATCCTTATCTACATCTATATGAAATTCTGCCATGACATGTCTCAATATGTAGTCCTGCCACCACATTTCTACCATATGTGGATTTTTCTGCTCATTTTATTATTCAATAAGTGTCTACCTTTTTTAGATATGTTCTCTTACTGTACTGCTCATTAGTAGCACAGTTCTTTCAACCTGTTCCGCTTATGGTTATGTGCTAATAAAGTCCTACAAGAAACAAAACTATAAGATTATCAGGCTAAGTTAGCTGAACAAGAATTTAGTTAATTTCTACTTTGTTAGGGGATAATGACAATAAGAAATGCCAATGCTTATTAATGTTAACGCCTTTGCAGGGTCTCCTGTGGAATTTGCTCCTGTTCAGGCATAAAGACCTAAACATTGCTTCTCAAGGATCAGATGGCTAGGAATGTGATGTGGATGACATGAAAGTTGTTTTTTTTGCCCCCCAGAGTTTGTATTGTACATAAAGAAAAAGAGCTTTTAAAAATTTTCTTCAAGTGAATGTAATATGCTTTTGTAAGTTAACTGTGCCCAGTTTTTATCATTTGTTTATGAACCCTTAAAAAAACCCTGCAAGCACAATTTAAATATATTTTAAAAAGTACTTTGCAGTCAAAATGCTACTTAAATGCTAATATAAACTCAATATGTTTCAATTCACAGAGTTATGTCTCAAAAAACGTTTACAGTAATCAAATACAAATTAGCAATCGGCTAGCTGCACCAGTGACTTCAAAATACAGTCCACCATATATATGTGTGTTTTTTTTTCACACATATTGTTTATTTGTTCAAGGCTCTATAAAGCTTCAGAGGTGAACAACATCAATTATAGATGATGTGTGTCTCACTGCAACCAGAAGCAAGTGCAGACTGATAGGGAGTTAGGAGTCCAAAGCTAATTATAGCTTACGTCAATGAGAGCAAAGGACTGGTGTGAATCGGTTGGTTCGTTTGCCTGGCAGTTAGAAAGGTGCAGAGATATTTTTATTTGATTGTCCTCTAGCAATGCAATTTCCATATATATTTTTTTTAATGAGTTACCAATTTTTACATTTCTGACATATTTATTGAAAGAATGTTTTAATGCATATTTTGAATGCATTGCTCTAAAACACGTAAGACTGAATAGAATTATGAATGAGATGGTGGTGTGTTATATATCTATGAAAAAGTTTCTTCAGGTTAAATTCAAGTCTTTTCAGGACCATTTATATAAAAATGTAATACCTATTCCCCGGCCACATAAGGCAAAGAAAACCAAAATCCTTGAACTTGGGATGAAAAAAAATGCTCTGAATAAAAAACAGCTGAGCAGAAGCGCTTGTCAACCGCCGCAAAGAAATAACTGTCAGGTGTGAAAAGGTGGAGCAGTGATTGATTTTCTTGACTGCACTGCTCCCGTGGCCGGTGTGAACCAGGCATAAGTGTCTAGGCTAATTGGTCATGTAAAATTTCATTTACAGAGGCGCACACAAATTATGCACACAAATTGAGTCTATCAATAAAAGTTGTTAATTATTCAAAGTAAGAAATGGTTATCCTTACTTCAACATGCAACAGCAAAGTCCTATGCAGTGGAATGTCCTATAAACTGAGAGCCCAGATATCTGGATTGAACATGTCCCTCATTCCAGAAAAGGCCGTGCACACCCAAGTGTTTGTTTATAGTAGACTTGTTGAGACTCTCATCAAACATCAGAAAAAAACGGCAAATTGTTGACTTTGGACACCAATTTAATATGAATTACGGCTTTGACTTTTGCCCAAAAATCATATTCCAAGTTTGTTTGTTTGTTACTATTAAAATGTGAATATTTATTAATTATAATACGATCATTCGATCATATAATTCGATCATCATGTACTAATATTTGCATAAAACTCGGCTCCTGAGTAACTGTAAACAATTGACACCGCCGCAATTTCGGCGTATAAATGTAAAAGTGTAGCCATGTTACTGATTACTTTAATTGTTTTTTGACAACTGATTAAACATTTAAGTTGATAAGTTAATGTTTAACGGAACCACTGGAAAACTTACGTAATGTAAACATCCGGCAAAATGGTGGTGCAGTACGTCTGATTTCATGCCTACTTTTGTTTGCCCGAAATCTGAATTTAAAACGTTTACAAGCAAACACATTTACAAAAAATAATTCCCATACAGGTTTGAATTAATTACTTTCGAATAACAAAGTTCTGAGTCAAAACCCTAATGTGAATAGATAAACCAAACTTAGCTATGTAAGCCGTTTTGTCGGAGCCAGAGTCAGTGAACATGCACTTGAAAAGCTCTGATATACCCTCATTTCCATTGTAGGACTGGTGTTTAGAGTCCACAACACCTCTGCTTTCAGTGATGGCGTGGACCCAAAAGCTGTTCACAGATTCACTCTGGTTACTGTCGTGCCTGCAGCGCTAGCAGCTAGCTGGCTAACACTCAAGCTATGTTTGTTTTTGTCCTTTGAGACAGTTCATATGCTTGTATGACCTGACATGATACCAGTAGCGGCCGGCCCATTGGGGGCGCTGGGGCACCGCCCTCCCTGATAAGAGGGGGTAAAAATGTAAAATATATTTTTACAAATTACGTTTTTTAATTCGGTTTTTCCCACCAGTATGTGCCTACATGCGATATAAATTACATATACCACATTTCCCACCTAGTGACTTTCATTCACCAGCGAATTTCCACAGACAGACTTGCATCGTTTCTGTCATGGGGCGCTCAGAAAAAGCGCCCCTGCAGTGCAGCCAAATAGCCAGTCATGTACTGTTGCTAGGGTTAATAAATATGCGGCAAATCAATCACTCAGAATTTTATGGTCTTAGGGCGCTGAAAGTTCTGCCCCAAGCAGCAGAAAAAAAGTGAGATTTAAGGGTTTATTTCTTTTGAGGCTTTTTCGGTCAGTCAGAGTAATGATGGCGAACTTAACGAGTAATACGGATACAGTCTGTGGCGAAGAGTTTTTTTTTGGTTTTTTTCCTGTTTATCTGTTTTCTTAATTTATGCAATTGTTAAGCACTTTGAATTGCCTTGTGTATGAATTGTGCTCTACAAATAAACTTGCCTTGCCTTCTGGAATTTCTCTGTGAAATATTGAGTAATGTGAATTAACTGTAACGATAAATTATTAAACCAAAGGTTTTGCTCTATGCAGGAATTAAATATCCAAGCACAATGTGAGTTGATTCAGTTATTGTTTGCTTTTATTTGGATAAGGTAGTTCCCTTAACAAAACTGCACAAAACTCTCAGAAGACAGGGAGATTTAAGAAGTTTATTGAACAATGACATAAAATATGAATGGATTTGGAGGTTGAGGGGAACTTGAACACTTCAAAGGAAAATGAGAAGAGGAGACCAGATCTGATGTGATTATCTGGGATGGATAAACTTAAGGTTCAGATGAAGAGGGAAGAAGGGAGGAATGAGTGGAGTCTAAGGCCATGTCCGCACGTAGCCAGGTAAAAAACAAAAAAAAGATTTTCCTCCGCTCCTTAAAAAAAAAAAAGAATCTCCATCCACACATAACCGGATAAATGTGTTTTTTCAGCACAATCATAGGCGTGGCAAACCTGTAGGGGGCAGTAGTTCTCCCAAATCCTATCCGCTCAGAGTAACTTTCTATGCTCTATCTTTCAGCACACAGCAGTAAAAGAGCTGTAACAGCAAACAAACAAAATGCGCTTTAACAATGGATGATACCAACACACCTCTGAGGGTATAAATGTTGTTTATGAAAGTAAACACAGGTCGCACATGCGATGTTTGAGCATTGTTTGTCGCGGATAGTGACGTTACGGCTCTTAAAACTCCGTTCTCGTCCGTCCACACGCAGATCCTAAAAACGGAGAAAAGGCAAATCTCCACTTGGGCTGGAGTTATTAAAAATATTCGTTTTTGGTGCCGAAAATCTCTTTTTACGTCTGGATGACAGGCTAAACCGTAGAAAAATATCTCAGTTTTGTGAGATACCCGGCTACGTTCCAGGGCCTGAGTAAGAGTTCAGCAATCCAGGAGGAGGTCTGAGAACATAGGTACTGAGATGGTGGAATCCGGAGGAACTGGGTGTGAAAAAATGGACAGGAGATGGTGCAGAATGATGATGAAAATTAGGGTTGGGTGATATAGCTCATTTTAAATGGCAACAGCGATCTCTGTATTTGTGCCTCTATCTGTGTGTATAAACCCCCCTCCCGACTTGCAGCTTGAACAGAAAAAAAGCAGTTACCAGACAGAATGACACCAGCTCCGAGCAGTCACTTCAAAAAACTGGTTCTAAGAGGCATTTATTTTCCGACCAACACCTCACTAATGGATAAACGGTGTGCCACTTGTAAAAGCCTGTTGGAGCGTGTGTCTGGAGTTTGTTATGAGCTGTAATGGTGTGTTCAGACCGCAAGCATTGTCAGCGTCAAGAAACGCTCACAAAGCTACTAGTTCAACGCATATACACAGCGGAAACATTTTGAAGCTGAAGCCTGCAAGCTCGTAAGCGGGTCTTTCGCTGCTGGATGTTTTAAACACCAGCGGATCATAGTTGGCTTATGCAGCGTTGACGATGGGCAATGTCAATACAGTGAGACGCTCTGATTGTTTGCCGTACTGCATCAACAGCCTTAAGATCCTCAAAGGTTCAGCGAGCTGAACTTCTGCATTGCTAGCGTTATGCGCTTTGAAGCTTTAAACGCAGGAAAAGCTTGAAAAGTTGACGGAGCCAATGCTGACAAAGCGCCACAGAGACTAAGATGCTCCTCTGAGGGCCTCCACCATAGACTTAACATGTAATCTTGCTGTTGCTGATGCTGCCGTTTCGGGGTGTGTGAACGTACCATAACACCACCAGTGGAAGCAGGTTTTGGGGCTTCAGCTTGTCATCTCTCTCTGTAATCTTTGTTGTTGTTCTTGCGCAGGTGATAACAATAAGTATAGTGTGTAGTTGGACCAGGAGCTGGCAAACTTTATAAACAACCGTAGTCCAAACTACTTCACACGGCCTCTTTATATTCAAACCACATCCATGTGACAGAAGCTTCCCCTCTTTTAGCAAAATGATTAGAGGTGGATGAGGAAGGACTGGAGCTGGCAGTGTGCAGGCACGGGGTCTTGCTGGCTGCCCTTAATATGTTTAGGGGTGAAATATTTGCATACCCAATGTTTTTGCAGCAGCTGCTGGCATACAGACATGACATCAACTTTTTTTGTATGGATGTTGTGTGCAAATATTGGCCATACTTACGAAGAGTAAGCACCAACTGTCCTGAGCTCCAGCCCCTTCAAAATATGAGGCCCTTCCTGTCAGTCGTACATGCCAAAGCCCATGACTTCAAATGTGAGGTTGGTATAATACAATACATGTACTGTAATGTTATGAAATGACTTGCAATTCTATAAATTATACATATAAATGATGTTTAACTTGCTTGTATTTGCTGTACTAAATATCATTGATGCTTATGTTTGTGTCGCTCTGTCCAGGTGAAATGGAGTGGTGCAAATCAAGAAGGTGCTGGTAAAACACTGGGGGAGGAAGTAGAGCAGTGTAATGCTTTCCTCTCCAGGATAGCAGTCACCACAAAACATATGTCAAAAGCAGGTGTGAAATAATTGTACCTCTGTACATAGAATAAAAGACATTCATATAATGACAAGTGAATTTTTACAGAACTTATCTTTGTGTACCTGCAGGACGCAATGACATGCTGACACTTCTGGCCATAAGATGGAACCAGCAGAAATGTGAAAGCCTGGCTACTTCACTTTCCAAGAGATACCATAAGGTAAATGGAAACAATATTATTCCAGCAATGGCCCGGTATAGCTAAATGAAATGCACATGGGCTTGCCACATATGATAGTTATATTTGCATGACTTGAATTGCATTCCTGCACTGTACATGTTGTAAGGACCTTTGCTTGTCATTTTAGACTTCAAAAACTCTAAACATTCAGATGGGGGACCTGGAAACTCTGAAAGCCCAGCATCAACTGGATGAACAAACTGTGGAATAATTTGTGCAAGGAGTGAAAGAATGGGCAGATGGTAAGAAAGTGAAACATTATCTGACATGGAGAAATATTTGTGTTGTTTCTGAAGTTGACGCTGTCTCCAATCACTTTTGTCAGGGGAAACTGACCATCAAGGCACACCACAAGCTTTGTGTAAGAAGATTGAGGCCCTCACAATCAGCATCAAGACCAGAGTTCAACTTCTGTACCGGAAAAATGGTATGTTAGCATTTTAGGCCTTTTCAGATCAGTCTGAAATGTCTCCATACTCACTTTACAATAACAATGTTTACAAAGTATGAATTCTCCAATATCAGAATAAATTGAGTTGGATTCAGTTATTATGAGCATATCTGTTATGATTCATCTGTTTGGCAAATGTATTGTCATTCTGTTGTGACTTTGTATTTAAAAGATTTAATATGGATTTATTTTTTGGTTTTCAGATAGCAACAAAGGTCGAAATAGGATTCGCAGAAAGATAAGACAACAGAAGAGCACTTTGAAGACCATGGTAGCGGAGTACAACAGTCTTGTTCCACCCAAGCAAGCCGTGTCCATAGATTGCATTTTGGACACAGAACATCCCTGGCCTTGGCAAATTACACAGAGTGGTATGCATTTTATGTACTGTTCTTCAGTGGTGGAAGAAGTATTATATCCTTTACGTAAATGAATGAACTATATACAAAGTCAAAATACTAATACTACACAGTAAATATACTCTGAAGTAAAATATTACCTCAGTAAAAGTGTATAATTATAATCAGTAAAGTAAACTTAAAGTATTAAAAGGTGAAGTCCAATAATTGAAGTGAAGTGAAAGCAAAATATTTTCCCTGAGTAGAAGAAGAAAGTAGCATACAGAAAGATGTGCCACTTCAAATTTATACTTACTATAAGTACGGTACTTCGTTGAATGCACATTTCATCACTAGTATTCGTACATGTAGATGTTCCAGTAGACATATTTGCATACTGACAAAGTATGCATACAGTATGTATGACAGAAATGATATCTGAAGCTATATTCTATGTCAATGCATTACAGGCTCTGCTGATTTCAGCACAAAGAAGGAAGTCTTCGACGGGGTCATGGGTGTTCGAAGGCTTCAAGAGGAGAAGAAGATCCTTGTCAAAGAAATGAAGCAGCACTGGGAGTCTCTCAAAGCCCATGCCAGGGTCTTGTCTGAGTTGTCTCACCATCAGAGTGAAGACACAATACAAAGTAAATGCAGCCTTGTACTTGATTTTTTTTATTTCCCTATGTTTCACCAAGTTAGGTTTCCATCCATCCATCCATTATCTTATCCGCTTATCCAGTTCAGGGTCGCCGGGGCAGCTGGAGCCTATCCCAGCAATTACAAGGCGTTAGGTTTATATTGTGAAAAACGTGTTGTTTACCTGAATAGTGACATGTTTTATCCCTTCTTAAGGACTTCTAACAGAGAAAGCATCAAAGGGTCACACCTGCCTCATCCGCAGAAGGCAGTGGGACATGAGAGAAGTGCAGCGGAATACAAGAAAACAGTACCTGCATGTGCTGTCATCAGCAGATGACATAATGGACATAACTGAGAGTTCAGATGAGTTTGAAATTAGCTCTGAAGATTCAGAGTCGGATGTGGATGCATTGTAATAAATTGCAATGCTATTGCCCTCATGCTGTAGCTCTAAGTGCACTTGTGTTTCATCGCTCACAAGGTTTGATTGTTGTACACAAACCATTGACCTTTTTTGTCTTATCTTTGATGTTCAGCATCTTTGTTTTGTTTCCAGTTGATCTTTATTGTTTCATTAATAATTATTGAATAATTAAAGAATAGCACAATGAAGCTACATTTATGATTGAGTCCTTGAGTGTTACTGCCGTTTTAGGTTGGAAATAGTTTTTATTAAGTGTATATTTGAGCAAATCCCGCATGTTTTCAGAGAACATGAATTCAGTACATGGCAAGAGGAGAGATTCAGAGGAAGGACACATAAATAGGATTTGATGTGATTATATATTATAACACCCAACTGCACAAGGGTTGACTGTGTTAGCAAACAGCATCATATATGAACTCTTTCATTCCATCTATTAATTAGCCTGACCTTTCCTTTAAACCAGACATACAAACATGTACATTGATGGTTATGTAGGCTTCAGCAAATAGTAAATACCAGTAAATATAGTGGACAGCAGAATAAAAATGGTAATATTTCCTCTGAAGTGTAACAGTGTAAAAGGATAAAGTGACCTGAAGAAAAGATTTAAGTAAAGTACAACTACATCTGCTGTACTCAATTACAATACTTCAGTTCTTAATTACATTTCACACATTGACACAGGGACAGGCAAAGCACCCGGTCCACAGAGTCGATTTTTTGCAATTGTTGACAATGCTACCTGTTGAAGAATGTTATTTATTATTGTTTTGTGGTGCATCACTTGACTGCTCCTTTAAATATGTTTTAGTGTTAGACAAAATGGGGCATGTGAGTGCTCTGCCGTGGGAGTATGGGATGTTGGCATGTGGGTAAAATAAGGTCTAAAATAGCCCAAATTCCAAATTATGAATGGAAAAACATCAATACAACGTTTTTACTAAAACATATAAGAAAATTCAAAGACTTGAGTTCGCCCAGGGTGGGGTCTCAAATGGTCTCAGAAACAACACCTGAAAGAGGCTGTCACCAAACAGGGTTGAAATTTAAACTTTGTCGTAGGACAAAATTAAAGACATTTTTGGAAAGGCCTTGACCTGGTGAGAAACATATGTCATTGTGAAAATTCTAAGTGGCTCCTGCTGTGAGATATTGACCTCTCAACCTTGACCTTAGTGCCAATTGGAAGGCTTGTCATTCAGCAACAGAACAGGCTACAGACATGATACCAACTATTATAGAGACCTCTTGACTCCACCTATGTGATTATACCCATATGGGTATAATCACCAAACGGAGGCACTGTCAATTATGATTAAAATAAATTTTCACCCATTTAACAATTGTATATTTAAAATTTTATCACACAAATTTATGTCCCACCCCTTTAAATCTCTCATTGTACTCTGAATTTAGTATTTAAAACTTCAAATTCTAGGAAATATAATTTTTTTGTAAAATAAACTACAATTCCCTTGTACCGCACCATGCAGCTTGATACAAATCAGCACCAGGTTTGTAGTTCTTCTGGTATGCAAAGCACTGTTGAGAATAGGGTTGTAAAAATATATATCTAATAAATATATAAAATACTAAGTGTAGCCGAATTGGTGATTACACTTCATATAGTTGATTGATTTGAAAAAAAAGTGGCGATGTTGATCTATTTCAGATATTATAACTGTTATTCTAAAAATGTGGGTGTGGGTTAGCTAATTCTTCCGGTTTGCAAAGTAGGGTTGTAATTAGGGTTGCAATACCATACATATACTGAATACATCAAACATTTAGTAAAGCTGAACTAGTAATTACACTTCATCTAAAAGATCGATGTTAAGAAAAAACAAAGATGTTTATTTCAGATACTTTTACAGACGCTTTATACAATGCAACGTGATCGTAGTTCTTCCAGTTTAGTAGGGCAGGGTCGTGAACAGGGTCTTAACAACATATTTCTGATAAATATATCAAATATCCAGTATAGCCGAACTACTAATTACACTGCATCTGGACGATCTATATCAAAAAAACATTTTATCTTAGAAGTGGAAAAGTACAGTGAGGTTGAACTCCAAAAACAGTAACTTAAAGAGCTCAAATCAGCCATAGCTACACGTCTGATTATCAGTTGATTGACGGGCGTAGCAACAATCACCAGGGGGCGTGGCTTTTGCGATCGGTCAATTTAATGGCAGCTGTATTTCCTTTTTTCTGTTTGCTTTTTTTTTTTCCTTTTATAACTTTATCTACAGTTTACAGTAATGTTTAATTAATGCTATTTTATATATGTATATAAAAACGTTTTTGATGTACAGTGAAAGCATCAAGAAGTGACGTCATTAATGCCTCTTTTTCGCGGTATTTAGTAACGCGGGTACTCAGACTGTCCTAACGCAGGTAGCTAGAAGGAAGACACTGGTAAGAAAAGTGAATGTTTTGTTTGTTTTGCAGCAAATACTTTTGTGCTACATACTACATACATACATACTTTGTGCTACACTATAGCCAATTCATGGTATTTTATACACATTATGCTAGTTAATAGGCTAGTGGTATGCACGATCTAGCTTGCTAGCTGAATTTAGACAGCCCTTTGTAGTGATTTGTAACTTAGTTCTTTATATGTATCACTCTGATTTGCTTTTACATTCACCTTACTCTCTAAGAAATGACCAAGCCCAAGAACAGAAGCTGCCCCAACTGTGGAGCAAGCAACAATGCCAGCCGGAAGACATGCATGAGCTGCTATGCTTGCCTCCAGAAAAGAAAATATTTTAAAGAAAAAGAAAAGGCCGTGAGGACAGGCGACTGGGGTCAGAACACCCTGAAACACAGGAATGGGGCCAGAGTCGTGGCCTCAGCCCATGTGATTGTAAGTACTTCATCAAATTTTCTTCTAATTCATTATGAGTGGCTGCAGGTTGTCAGGTGCAGTGTAGATCCACTGAAAATGTTCAATATCATTGATTTTGATGTATGTGTGTGTGTAGTTGTTAAAATTGCATCAGATTTGCAGTCCATAGTATTCGTAAAAGGTTGTTGAACATAATGCCGTCAAACACACATATGAACCACCCCAAACTTAAATCTAGCTAATGATTCAAAATGTGTTGCCTCATTAGTGACATTCAGGCGTGGTCCATATAGCATTTTTTTCAGATCAACAGCATTTTTTTTCAGTTTTTACCAATGAGGAGAGAGCCAGGCCAAGTGATTTAAGGTGCATCTGAAATTAGTTGTGATACATTAGCTACAGTGTGACCTACCAACAGCAATTAGAGTAGTGTATCGTGGTCCAGAGTGTGGTCCCAGATGAACATCTTATGAATTATGGTGGAACACAAAAAGAAAAAAGGTTTAAACAGTAGTATGTTAAAACAGGGTGTAATTCATGAACGCTTTATGAATAAGATGGACACCCATGCCCTCAAATTCCAGTCCTCAGAGGAATCATGACTAAATACTATGACCAGTGCAATGCAAACACTGTTATAACACTGTACATAATTAATTACTAAACTGTGTGACTATGTATGAGGTGGGATACATATTCTGAATAAAATGGTGTTAGTCTGAAATATTCATATAATCAATCAATTTATCTCCTTTATACTTCCAATTCTATTTTAATAACTACTTAATGGAAAAAGTGATATGCGTTCATGGTGTGACACTCTGAACCATCATGGGCCATCCAGACATATCCTGAGATGAAGATTCTGTTTGTTGAGCTGTTGCACATGATACTGTTCAACTGTGATTAGCACAGCTGTTTCAGAGCTATATGACCAGTGATGTAACTGGCTGGGAGAGTATGTAATAATCACCACATGCCGACCTATATTAATCTTCATCCAACTCTTTTGAACATTGAGTTGCTGGTAAGCATGAAAATGCCATGCCATTCCCCAGTCCATGTGCCAGACTCCTTATACTTGTTATTTAATATGCAAATTTGAACTGAACAAATTTGCCTAGACTAAGTGCCTGTGTGATAAACCTTTTTGTTCTTTCAGCAAAATAAGTAAGACTTTTCTGTGAGCAGGACAATGTCCTTAACTTAATTAATATTTCAGAAATAATCTATTATAGAATTTGTGTCTCGTTGCACAAGTGCTTCATCGCAGTGCTCCACAGAACCCTGTGCACACTTTTCTGGCAGAAAGAAAATGCTATGGACACACACCTAGAGATCATTTCTCAAGAAACCTTTGAAAAATATTGTAAACATTAACAAACACTGGTGCAGACATAACATTCAAATAAAGTGAAAAAATGTAACATGTCAGTCTGTAATAGTATACAAAAAGTTAAAATTTTGTGTAATTTATTGTGTACATTTCAGGTGAGCAAGCTTGGTGTATTGGGGTACAACCCAATTTTATTCATTGGGAAGAAGAAGCAGGGGGCAAGCTCAGTCAGTGCTGAGGTGATAACCCACATGTGCCCTGGAGGGGACGGGCCTGCAAAGCCATTTCTAGAGAAAATGAGTAGGGCATATGAGTACCTTGTGAAAAGTAAGACATGTATTATTTCAGATTCTCAAACATCTCAGTCTCCAGAGTATTCCAGCCACACAACTCCACTGCCCACAACCTTCCAACCCTATTCTTCTCCTCATCACCCAGACCCTTCCACCTTGCTCCATCCATCTGTTTCACATCGCCAAATAGACTCTGAGGAGGAGACTTGTACTTTGACCCTGATCCCTGTCGAGGCTCCATCTTCCTCTCAGGAAAACATGAATGAAAGTAAGTATTAAGATAATAATGTTTTGCCATATTTTAAGTAATGTGTCTGAAGTCATCCACCTCTGTCACAGGTGTGTCTGCACAGCAGACACACCTTTGTAAACTAGAGCTGGAGGACCTGAGTGATCTGGATGGTTTGTAACGTGATAGCAGATCTCTAATGTACTCTGTTGCTAACCCATTCAGTGATTTATAAACTAATAAAAGCAATTTGAAGTCTATTTTCTGAGCTACAGGGAGCCAGTGTAAGGACGTTACAACTGAGGTGCGGTGTTTTACTTTCCTGGTTCTAGTGAGAACACGAGCAGCAACGTTTTTGATGGATTTTTTTTAGGTAGACCTGTGAAGATACTGTTACAGTAATCAAAGGGGCTAGAGATAAATGCATGGATGAGTTTTTCTGGGTCTCCTTGTGTCATCAGTTCCTTAATACTAGAAATGTTTCTCAGGTGATAGAAAACGGACCTTGTTACAGCCTTTATGGGACCCTGGTGGTTCAGGTCTGAGTCCATTATTACACCTAGATTTCTGACCTGTTTGGTAGTTTCTAGTTGGACCAACTGAAGCTGTGTACTGATATAGCTAGCTTTTTTTATAGAGATAGCTTTGTTTTTGTTCAATTGGAAAAAAATATTTTTATAAAAACATTCAGCACAAAACCTCAGTTTCGAGCGCAATTAGCAAAATTTAAAAAATCTGACTCCTCTTCTAAATCTAACTTTAGCCTCAAAACAGTTTTACCTGTGCTCAAAATCAAACACTGCTCTCAAATATTTAACAAATGGCTCAAAATGACATAGACTATCAAGCAATCAGGAAACAATGCACCAAAAAGTAGAAAACAAATTCTTCAAAACATATAGTTCTCAGGGGGAAGTACATTTTTAATCGCAAAACAAATTTGATATATTTATGTCATACAAAAAGCTCAGAATGGATCAGAAATTACAGTTTTTGCTCTTTGCGTTTTCTTTCCTTCTTCCTCCTTGTACCCTTATTTTTATAGTGCTGTACCCTGCATCTTAAAAACTTTATCTCTGTGATACTGTAATTCTTGTTTTTTGATATGAACCTGTAACCAGTTGAAATCTATTCAGCAGTCAGTACTGAAAACAAATGGAAAGCACAGTGTTCAGGGCCATACAATTTGTTTACTGTACCATATACAGCCTACAATGCACTGTGCTACGGTATACAATGAAAGCGCCAAAAATAAAAAAACGAAACATGTGATCAATGGGCTTCTTCTTGTTTTGGGCTGCCCTCCTCCTCTTTCTCCTCGTTCCCCACATCGCATACACACTCGTCCTCTCACATCAATTTTTCTATCCATTCCCACATTTCTCTTTCCCAACTTGAGCCACTTGTTTACTCTCTAAACTGGCTTATATCGGTTGCCGCGTCATTTGAAACAAGTGAAATCGATTTTGACTGATTGTGTTCAATCAATGACATTTGTGTAATGTGTTATGTGTAGTTTTTGCCACTTGTGTTTACCAGTTTGGATGGCATGTGTATTTGAGTGCAGAATGTGTTTTAAGAATGAGAATGTGTTTAGAGTTTTGCTAAAACATGTGAAATGGTTTAAGGTATTGACAACAGATTGAACAGCTAGCTTAATGACTTCAAGCAACTGAGAACTTTCTTCAGCCAATGGGTTTTAGTGTTTTAGCAACTGAGAAAAACTGTAATACTATTTGTTCTTATAATCTGTCTTAATGGGAGCATTTAAATGTTAAATAGGAGGGGCCCTAGGATGGAGCCCTGGGGGGGACCCTGCATGTGATTTCTGCTTTGTGTGATGAGAATTGGCTAATCGACACAAACAATTTCTTATTCTAAAGGTAGGATTTAGATGTAGGGTGTTTAGTATTAGGAACCTGTTTAACTGTTAGAACACAGCTTTTTCAATAAATGTCACGATAAATGGGAGAATAGAGATTGGTGTATAGTTTTGCATAAACGTGCTGTCTAGGTTCTTCTTTTTTAGCATTGGCTTGATAACTGCTGTTTTTAGAGCTTGTGGAAAAATGCCTGACAGGAGGGATGCGTTAACTATTTGGATCAGATCCACCCTAATGGCTGGGAGAGCTCTTTTAAGAAAACCTTTTGGTAAGATATCCAAGCAGCATGTGGCAGAGCTTAGTGTCTCAATCATTTCATCAAGGCTCGATTGATTTATTATTTGAAAATCAGTCATATCCAAACAATAAATCAATCCAGCTTTGTGTGTTGAGTTTTGAGCTGATGTGTCTAAAAGATGGTAGTGGTGTTTTAGTGGTATTCACATTTTGCTGCCAGTGTTAACCGTTTTATGAAATGTGTTTAGTGGCTGTGATTGGTTTAAGGTTTTGAGAGAAAAAGTGGATGGGTTTTCCAAATTTTGTCTAAGTACCTGAGCAGTGTTTAAGGCTTGGCTAAAATAGTCTTTGAGTTGAAAATTTGGCAGCCACTGAGAATTTGGTTGAGAGAATGGAGTTTAGCGTTTCAGCAATTTAGTAAAACTGTAACACTGAGCTTTGTGTTGTACTTGCTGCATGTTAAAGATAGCAATCATCCAGATTTTATTCTTTAAGTCCCAGTGCTAAAAGAGAGAGAGAGAGAGAGAGAGAGATAACTAATACATTTTGACCTGATTTGACATAGAACAGACCAGTTCTCAAGTAATAAGAACAAGAAAGTAGGACAGCTTTAGTTTCACTGCAGAACGAATAGCAAGTCTTGCTGTAAAATAACAGCTTGCGTAGCGGTTTGACACATATTACCTGCCCCCAAACTACATTCAGTTGAGAGGGTAGAAAAACTGCAAATATGTATATAAACACTCCTTCAGATATTAACAGAGATAGTCAGATGGGATAAATATGGTGCCGTAAAAATATTGTCCTTCAAAGTCACAAATGTGTTAATGATGAATTACTAATTTCAATTCAAATTCACTTTTATTTATATAGCGCCAATTTACAACAAATGTCATCTCAAGGCACTTTACAACAAAAGTCATTTCAATACAATTATACAAATATTCCCATTAGTTTGGAAGCAATTTTGCTTTTGCATGCATAAAAGAAAACCTTTGAGAGTCCCATTTTAAGATTATACTGTAAGCTTCATTATTGCACAGGCGTCGGTAAGCAGTGTCAAAAAATCATTTAAAAATGCTTGAATTATATATTCTGGAACTTGCTGGATTGAGATAAGTGATATGAGACAAGATTCTAATGTTTGGAACTCAAAAATGCTCAAAATTAAATATATAAATAAAACCTTGAGAAATAAATTGTTAAATGACCAAGTAATAGACGAATATATAATGTCACAATGAAATTGTGAGAAAAAACTGAATGCATCTACAATTCTTAGTTCATAAGTATTAAGTATTTTACGTTTTACTTTAATAATGTATGTCTGAATGAAATTATTCAAAATGTCAGCTTTTATTTCGTAAAGGTGCCTTAATTAACAATAATGACTTTTCAACTGAATAAGTTCATCTGCCAATCAGGGTCGGTGGGTGGGACCTGCATGCTCATTGGCTTATGCCTAAACATTGATCCTCCTGAATAACTTCTTACTCACTGTGAACATGCTAGCTGTACAAGAGTCATTTACTTAGCTCTAAATTCCAGTTGATTAAATGAAGAGGAATAATTCATCATAGGATCATATTTTGATTTGTTTTCATGATATTTTTGAAATGATCACAGGCCCAGCCATCAGCACAGTAGGGCTGCCCGATTTAACCATCGGAGTCATTTCTGATTCTGTGTCATACACCATAAGCTGGAGGAGAATGGGGGAAGAAGCCCTGGTTGGTTGACTGCAAACAAGTAATTAAAAGGAGAATTATTCAAACACGGTCTGTGTTATTTGATTCTAAGTATCCAACCTGTGACTGGTCCTGTGACCCCCCAAAGAAAAAAAAATAAATAAATAAAATAAACTATTTGCTATTAAATTCAATAACAGATTGAATCCAAATTCAGCCCTTCCTCATCATTTTCCGCCTCCGGAAATATCAATGTTTAAACACCAGCCAATGAGTGTTCTGGACTCTGATTGTAAGAAGAATTTGATGAGTTGAAAACTGTCATTGTGAAATATCTAAGCCACTGTGAAAAACACCACATTATGAAATATAAGCTGACTTTCTGAAAATTGTTTTTGGAATAAACATTTAAATTGAATACAAACTATTTAGAAAATAATATAATATACTATAATAAATTTATAATAAATAAATGCACCACTAATGAGCTAAGAATTGTATATAAAGTTTTTTTTCTTCACAAATTTTGTGTTACATTATAAATGTAGTTACTATTTACTGTTGATATTTCTTTCATATGGTTTTATTCATTTATTTAATTTTGAGCATTTTGACATTTCATACAATAGAGGCATAAAAACCAGACACAGAAAAAATCCAAATCAGTTTCAGCAACACACTGAATTCTCATAGAACATTTAAAATAAAAAAAGTATATTTGAACCTCTTAACTTTTGAAATGTCACTTTATTTGACAAAGTTCAGTTTTAATCTTCCACTATTCAAAAAATAATAGATACATCTGTGCACAACTGGCAATGGACAAATAAACTGTCCAATCTACTGCTTTATGCAGAAGTAAACACACTCCGTTTCTGTGCTCGTTCCCCATCTTCTTGCATTGTCAGACTGGTTGACTCTTGAGGCACCGTATTGGAGGCACTTTGTATTTTTGTATCCCTGGGAACAGATAAATATCAATTCAATAATAAATGATATAATCTGTGTCAAATAGAACAAAAATGTTAATCCATGGGATTGTAGAAATCTTGTTGGTGAAGTCAAGGTAAAAGGAAACTGACATAAATGTGTATATTATCTTTTCCTCATTTAGACTTTATATCTTTGTTTAACATATATGAATGAGAAATAACACTTTAAAATCTATGGTTTGTGTTTGTGTGGATGAGACAGCATTTAACCTAAAACTGATAGAGGATGTACATACTTTTTAACCATGACTGCAGAAGTGAGTTTAACAATTGATAATTACCTCTGTATTTGTTGCTGGGTGACCCGAAAGCCTTACTTTGAACTCTGTGAAAGAAAGAAGAGCTACATTTTTAAAGCTGCCATACCAAATCTGCAAACAAGCTAGCTTTTCAATATAAAGACTTAGAACATTATACTCTAAACCCTCCCGTCGACCATCATCTGTAGGCCACCCCCCCCCCCCCCCCCATATGGGAACAAGCATTGACACGGTAATAAAGAGAGCTGTAGGTAAAAATGGCAGAATCAGTTTTAAAGGTACACTATGTAATATTGACATCTTGTGGTCAAATTGGAGTTCTGCAGTCCAGGAATAAAAACTATGTAGTCCGCTCTCCGTCACTCACCCTCTCCCCACTGTGAATTTCATGGAGAGTTGCCAGCTGGTCAGACAGAAGATAAACGATGATGAGGGAAGAAGAGTTATAGACAGTAGGTTGATAAGTAGATAAGTACATTTCACTATAATATAAAGCTGAGGTTAATTGAAAACTAGCTTGACATATTTTTAGAGCCGACTATTTTACTGCTAGCATTATTAGCTCAACATTAGCCTTTAGCCCGGTCAGTGTCAGATTACAAATGACGGTATTCTGTTTAGTGTTCAAAACTTGACATCCTTGCAGAATCACATGTGATTTGGCCTGGAACCAGGAAATATGGTGGCGGGACAGATATTGTAGAAAATTACTACGTCCCGTAGGAGCGTTTTTAAAATGACAAAAATGTACAACCACCCAGCGGCTGAGATCGAAATCTGTTTCAGTGTAACCTTCCTTCCAACATGATTGGGGCATTAGACAGTTGTGTGATTAATTCACTGAAATATTCTTACATATTGCACTTTTAAGTTAAAAAATGAACAATATAAACATGAACAACTAACATCAATAATTAATTTTAGTAGCAGCTGGCTGTTTGGCCTTCTCTGACATTATTGAGTTGAGAACCTCTCAGGTCAGTAGTATTCTCTTGCAAACTCCGGGAGTACATAATGAGCGGTGGAGTCAGGTAAACGCGTAAGTGACAGATACATAGCTATACAATGCTAGAACGTTGCTAAGGGACATAAAAAAAACAAAAGAATTTAGCTAGTTTGTTTTGCAGATTTGATATAGCAGCTTTAAAAAGAAAATTTTACATGTATGTTTCCTGTAGTATAGAAGAGCACTTACTTGTAGTCTGATCACCGTCTCTGTTGTTCATCTTGACCAGAAAAACACTTAGGATGGCAGTAAAAGCAGTAGATAGGGAATACACCAAGACCAGGGAGACCGCCTCAGCTGTGGATTCAGACAGCAGAACATAAACATTCAGCTTTTCTGTCTTCACACATACAAACATCAGCATCTCTTCAGACCAACAACTTACTTTCCAAATCCACCTTGGTCCCAGTACCAAACACAATGTGTCCACATGAGACAACAGCACAGTAATAAGTCCCCAAATTAGACTTATTCAGGCTCTTAACAGGCAGCTTGTACACGCAGGTGTGAGTATGCGTGTTGGGATTTCTTACACATTGACCATCTCTGCCTCCATGGGTGTAAATGAGTCTTGGTTCAGATCCTGGAGAGTTTCTGAACCAGTGAACTTTGAATTCTCCACTACAGCTTCCAGTCTGTACCATACATTTCAGATTTACGGTTGTTCCTAGCTGGACGGTTTTAGAGTCTGACTGGTGGACCAACGTTTTTTCCCCCAGAATGGAATTCTGCACGCTGAGCGTAACACCTTCCCCAAATTCAAACGCAAACGAAACGCCACTCGCACAAAAGTAAGTTCCTGTGTCTGAAAGATTTAAATCAGAAATTTTCAGCTGGCTCTTTCCAGTTTCAGTTTCCAGAATGAAGCGTGGGTTGTCCTTAAACTCATCGTAAAACATGCCGCTTTGATCATATTTATAGCTGATAGAAATGAGCTCCAGCTTCTGACCCAGCGACTGTTTGTACCAATAATATCTTGCAGCGTCACCGTGGTAAGAGCATAGCAGAGTCACAGTGCCGCCAACATCAGCTGATAGGAACCCTCTCTCTTGATGCACAATTTCTTTTTCAAAATCAATTGCGTCAGCTGAAAAGACATGGAAAAGATTTATGATTGTTCAAAGCGAGCCAAATTGATTTCCTAAAAAGCGAAACCTCCTTGAAGTAGAATAGAACGGTGCTTTAAAAGAAAAGAGTTCAATAAAACATGACTCACTCTTGTTGCATACGAATATACACATGAGACAGAGAAGAAGAGCTGAAGGTGTCATCCTGATGAATTTGCCCAATATGCACCTGAACTCGCACATTCATACTGAACTCTTCAGAGACCCGGCTGTTCTGATTGGCCACAAGAAGAACATTACCTCATAGCTACAGCTTGATCTGAAAGAAAATTCAGAAATTATGGAAAGCTTCCTCACAAATCAAGTTTAATATCCTTCTCACAAATCTCACTCTATATTTTTAGAAAGTAATGTTTTTTTCTAAGTTTTGCTTGGTAGAGTTACTGTAGTGCATCACAGATGCTGTAATTATTTCCCAATTATTGCCTCTTTGTATTTGAAAACAGTATATACGGAACAAGGATTATTCATTTCCCCTTAACAATAAATGGTTTTGCATTGTGATTTTCCTCTTTAGGTTCAGTTATTTGTTAGGAACTAGATGATGACATATCTTTCAGGCATCAGTGGACTTCCGTCGGTTTCTTTTTCGACCTACTTGCATTCTTACAGATCAAAGAGCCACATCATTTGCCTCTTCTTTGTGGTTTTAATTCTAAGCTGACTCTATAACTTTTCACACTTCAGCTGCTTCTTGCTGACCTTTGCGAAAAAACAAAAAAAAAACAGCCAGGCTAACAGTTCTGAGAATCAGCTTTACCTGAATCTTAAAAAATAAGAAGATATACTTCCGCTTTATTTATTTTTCTTTTATTTTGGGGTTTGTTTGTTTTTTAGACACAGCAGCTAAGTGGCTTGTTTGACTCTTACAGACGTGGACAAAATTGTTGGTACCCTTCATTAAATAAAAGAAAAACTCATAATGGTCACAGAAATAACTTTAATCTGACAAAAGTAATAAAAAAAAATTTATATAAATGTTGACCAATGAAAGTCAGACATTGCTTTTCATCCATGCTTCAACGGAATTATTTAAAAAATAAATGCATGAAACAGGCCTGGACAAAAATGATGGTACCCCTAGAAAAGAATGAAAATAATGTGACCAAAGGGACATGTTAATCCAAGGTATGTCCACTAATCAGCATCCTAGGTGTCTACAATCCTGTAATCACTCAGTGGGCCTATATATAGGACTCCAGGTAGTCACTGTGTTGTTTGGTGACGTGGTGTGTACCACACTCAATATAAACCAGAGGAAGCAAAGGA
Source organism: Apricaphanius iberus (assembly GCA_028564705.1). Lineage (NCBI taxonomy): Eukaryota > Metazoa > Chordata > Actinopteri > Cyprinodontiformes > Aphaniidae > Apricaphanius > Apricaphanius iberus. Next base: position 44,824 of record JAPXFQ010002658.1, on the reverse strand, counting down.
AAGAGTTGTCTCAGGAGATGAGAAAGAAAATCATAGACAAGCATGTTAACTGTAAAGGCTATAAGACCATCTCCAAGCAGCTAGATGTTTCTGTGACTACAGCTGCACATGTCATTCAGTAATGTACGATCCATGGGACTGTAGCCAACCTCCCTGGACGTGGCTGCAGGAGGAAAATTGATGACAGATCAAAGAGACGGATAATCCAAATGGTAACGAAAGAGCCTAGAAAGACTTCAAAATAGATCCAAGCTGAACTTTATGCTCAAGGAACATCAGTGTCAGATCGGAACATCCTTCGCTGTTTGAGCCAGAGGACACATCATAAAAAAACCAGAGTGGAGTATGCCAAACTACATGCTGACGAGCCACAAAGCTTCTGGGAGAATGTCCTGCGGACAGATGAGACAAAAATGTAACTTTTTGCCAAGGCACATCAGCTCTATGTTCACAGACGGAAAAATGAAGCATATCTAGAAAAGAACACGGTCCCTAATGTGAAACATGGGGGAGGCTCGGTTATGTTCTGGGGCTGATTTGCTGCATCTGACACAGGTTGTCTTGAATCTGTGCAGGGTACAATGAAATCTCAAGACTATCAGGGGATTCTAGAGAGAAATGTGCTGGCCAGTGTCAGAAAGCATGGTCTCAGTCGCAGGTCACGGGTCTTACAACAGGAAAATGACCCAAAACACACAGCTAAAAACACCCAAGAAGGGCTAAGAGAAAAACACTGGCCTTCTATGAGCCCTGATCTCAATCCTATTGAGCCTCTTTGGAAGGAGCTGAAACGTGCTGTCTGGAAAAGGCGCCCTTCAAACCGGAAACCGGGGATCCTTAGAGTTGATCAAAAATATGACTCCAAAAAAGGTTGAGAACTATTGGTCTTGGTGATGTGTAATTTAACTCTGTAATAACACACAGGCATATGAGAGATGACTTACTCACTACTTTTGAAAAGATGTGACTGGGTTCAACAGAGTGAAATCATTTGGACTAAAGAAAAAAGGAAAGCCTATTTCTGAAAAGAATTCAAAATAAAACAAAATTAACATAAAGTCACACTTTAAAATTAAGCACATAAGATCTCCAAGAATACAAGTGACATTAAGGGCTATTTTAAATTATGTAGCAGCAGACAGAAACAAAGTATGACTGATAATATCTCTTTTGATATTACATTTGAGTCTTAATAAATGTCTATTCATTTTTTGACAACGTGACTGCAAAGTAACTCAAATGGCATTTGCTGTGTTGCCTTTATTTCCAACCAGTAATGAAGCAAGTACACAAAAAAAAAAAACTAATTTTACTTAAAGATGTCATATGTCAAGGGGTTCCACACACAGCTGCTTCTGTTAAGATACCTGGTCACTTAGAGTCACATACTAAGTAACCAAGTATCTTAACATTCACTTAAAGCAGCTGCGTGAACATCTTTAAGTAATCTAAGGTTTCTTTTCTCTTTTTTCAGTGTAGTAGAGCTCAGACTGGAAACAGAGTACTCTGTGGATCTGAACCAACCCTACTCTGGAAGGAGACGTCCGGATGGAGGCAAATCTAAGGCTACATTCACACTGCAGGTCTTAATGCTCAATTCCGATTTTTTGATCAAATCCAAATTTTTTTGTATGGTCGTTTACACCATTGATAAAATGCGACAGCAAACGCACTCCAGTGTGAACATTTCACAGCTCCAAAGTGCCCCGCATGCGCAGAAGAAGATGAGACATCATCGTAGCAAATATGAAGCTCCAACTATTTGTTCAGATTTAAGTTCGTGAAGCAGTGTTGCGTTTATTGAATGATTGGTCGAGCACAAGCGCCTAGCCAGTTAGCTAATGAGCTACCATGACCGTTACTCCCTGTCGATTCCACCTTAACCCCTGCTACATAGCCACTGTCTACGGTACCTGGAAGCCGTTAGCCTACCGTTAGCTACCTGCTAGCACTCTCACCTGCAGGCTAGGGCTGTGCGATTATGTCCAAAAGAATAATCACGATTATTTTGATCAATATTGTAATCACGATTATTAATCACGATCATTCATCCAGTCTTGTAAAATATCTATTTTTATTGCACCGATTATAAACTTTTAAAAAATTTAATTTTTTGGTAAAAAATAAAACTTTAGATTAGATGATTAATAATGCAAAAAAACTAACAAAAACAAACTACAATACATACATATATATATAAATCCCATCCTCCCAGTGGGACGTGCCAGGAACACCTCACCAGGGAGGCGTCCAGGAGGCATCCTGACCAGATGCCCGAGCCACCTCAACTGGTCACCACCCAGAGTTTGTGACCAATAAATCGAGAGCTTTGGCTTTTGGCTCAGCTCTCTCACAGTGAAAGTTCTTAAAACCAAATACCATTCCTACCTTACCAATGAGCTTCTCCACACATGCATCAGAAAAACTCTGACTCCACCCAAGCCTGGATTTAATGTGGGAGAAGTAACTCACATTTCTTACGGAGTACAAAACAAGAAAGGAAAACCCTAAAATGTTCAACTTTTAGATTTAAACTCTTTGAAACAGAGTGCACATGTGAAAAAAAGAAAATCAAGCCTTTATTCCTTTTGTGGTTTTCTGAAGGTAATTTGTGAACATGAACAGTTGTCAGGTGGTATTCATCTTATTGAAATTGTATTTTATTCATTAAATGAAATATATATATTTTTAAAAAATCATACGTTCAGCACTTTGTTACATGAAAAAGGCCAAAAAGTATTTGCTTACTGTGGCAGCTTTAATCAGCGTTAAAATTCACTGACGTGTCTGATCCAAAGCACATTGCAAACTAGATGAGAAAGTAACGTAACGCTTCATTTACTTTTTTTGGGCAGTAGGGGACCCATGGACTGGAAGTAGAAGGGCATGACTTGGGCTCCCCATAGAGTTTGGACAATGTGCATAAAACACGTCATGGGGCCTCATCTACCTCATTCACCTTTTATTGTACTAATTCTTATGCTTTTCAAAAATGTCATTGATGTTCTAGTGGAAAATTTTTTTTTTAGAAAAATTGTGTTTTCTTTTCACTCATGTTAGGATTTAAATGGAAAATAATAAAAGCACGTTTGGGTAAAACTTTAGGCTTTTTTGCACCCTGTGAGGAAGAGACTTAAAGCAGTGTGACTTAAAAACTCAGTTCAGTAAGAATCTTATATCACTAATGGCTTTAGCAAGTAAATTGGGTTTATTAGTAAATGGGATTTTCCTTATTGATACATACTTTTGTTATAGTCAATATTGTTAACAGATTTGAGTCCTATACTATTACCTACTCAAGAATCAGAGCTCTTCAGATGAAGTGGGTGGCTCTTAAAAGAGCCGTTGTGTTTGTGCTAGCAGAGCAGCAGGAGTTTACTTGGAGCTGGTGTACTTGGTGACAGCCTTGGTGCCCTCAGACACAGCGTGCTTGGCCAGCTCACCGGGCAGCAGGAGGCGCACAGCGGTCTGGATCTCCCTGGAGGTGATGGTGGAGCGCTTGTTGTAGTGAGCCAGACGGGAGGCCTCGGAGGCGATGCGCTCGAAGATGTCGTTGACGAACGAGTTCATGATGCTCATGGCCTTGGAGGAGATGCCGGTGTCAGGGTGGACCTGCTTCAGCACCTTGTACACGTAGATGGCGTAGCTCTCCTTCCTGGTCTTTCTCTTCTTCTTGCCGCCTTTACCGGCGGTCTTGGTGACGGCTTTCTTGGAGCCCTTCTTGGGCGCTGACTTGGCTGGTTCAGGCATGTTATCTCCGGGTATTCACAGCGATGACTGAGCAGCTAGGTCGGGAACAGCTGTTATTATACACGCTGCATGTAAATCAGGTCGTTCCGTCCCATGACTATGATTGGCTGAGACGCCGAGGTGGTGCTGGAAGTTAAATCACGTGGTTTTCAAATGTTGCGCCAAGAAGAATAGAAAGATGAGACAGAAAGGCGGGAAACCTCCAACGTTCCAGGAGAGTGAAACAATGAAAGTAACAAAAACCATTACACCGTTTTATTTTAGTGTTTGTCGATTAATTCTAAATAGAATGAAGTCATCAAGTTTCACTTTTACCCATTAACTGCTTATCATTTATTTAACTTCCTCATCAGAAACTGGAGATGGAATAAACCATAAACAACCTAATTAGAAATACACAAGTGAAATAATCCTGTGTAAATAAGTTGACATTTTTTCCCCCCATATTTTCATAATTCAAATATGTAGAACATGACATATCTGGAGATGAAACATGCGAATATACAGGAAAGAAGAATGGACCAATAAAACTAAACTGCACTTCTTAGGCAATTTACTCATTCTCCATTTATAAGCACCTTGTGCAGATACCATTTTTTAGGTTTCTTCAGAGAAACAGAACTTATTTTCAATGCATTAACATTGAGAATGACTTTGTAGGTTTCCCCCATTTTATGTAACAAAGCCTTTACATGTGTCAATTTCGCAAATAAAATAAAAAGTGCCGACTATAAGTAGTATTACTATTAATAGAACAACATGAGAAAATTATCTGCTAATGTAGTTTTGCTTTTTTCCAGCCTTAAAGCAAATAAAATTCAGTTGAGGAGACACCCACTGTGCTTTCAAATTATGTCATTTTTCAGTCTGGTGCATCATTGTCTTTGGCCTACATTACCAGACTATGAAACATAAAAACTGTGTAGTTATAATCCTATTACATTAGTAATGAGTTTATTTTTTTCAACAGGAATCAGTTTCTTAATCAGTAAGTGTGTGGCCCTGAAAAGGGCCGTTGTTTAGATGCCAGCAGGGGGCGCAGTTTAACCTCCAAAGCCGTACAGAGTGCGGCCCTGCCTCTTCAGAGCGTAAACCACATCCATGGCGGTGACGGTCTTCCTCTTGGCGTGCTCGGTGTAGGTGACGGCGTCACGGATGACGTTCTCCAGGAACACCTTCAACACACCGCGGGTCTCTTCGTAGATGAGGCCGGAGATGCGCTTCACTCCCCCGCGGCGAGCTAAACGACGGATAGCGGGCTTGGTGATTCCCTGGATGTTATCGCGGAGGACTTTACGGTGGCGCTTGGCGCCTCCTTTGCCGAGTCCTTTACCTCCCTTTCCTCTGCCGCTCATTTTCTCTTTCTTCTATGTGAATACAAAGATGAATGTGGCTGTGAGCTGCATCTCAGATTTTATTTGTCAGCTGCGGACGTAGGAGGAGACGGGCTCAGCAGCTCCTCCTACTTGACCAGATAACAGCCTGAGAACGGAGAAATGATTCATAGATTTCTAATTAGATTGAAATGTTGGCGAATGAAAATCACACAACTGCCTGAAAAGAATAATCCCAAACAAAACCTACATGATTTAATCTCTCATATAAGTAAGTAAATATTCATGTGATGCAGCTGAGGAACATCTGAGATATACAATTTTATTTTTATGAAACTTCTACGTCATTCAAGATTGGGTTCCTCCCACAGATTTATGAACTGGATTTGAAAGCCTTGTTTTCATACTTAAAATTTCAGTTTTTATTTTATTTTTCTGGTTTCACATTGTTTTACATGTTCGAAATAAATAAAAATGTAATTTTGTTTCATACACATGAATTAAAGCACATCAATAAGTGTGTCAGTTGGGACCAAGTCAGCTCACTGTGGTGGTTCGTTTCTATCAGACTGCTGCCTCAGCCTCATGCTTTCTTTGTCCGTTTAATTTTGGCACGCAATATATAACCTTCATAAAAATGGCTCAACATTCCCTTCTAATGTAATGATATTATGCATTTATATTTTATGCAATTATATAATAGAATAATTATATTCCGTTTCCCCTCCTTTTCTGCTGTGCTAAGTTTTCGTACCAGGGCTGTGCATATACTGTGGAACACAAATTCAATGCTTTATTATTATTTAAGATATGGTGATAATTATGGTAAGAGTTTTAACAATCACGAGATACACGTTTCAACACAATCATGCCAAAGAAGTATATTTAAAACCTATTTTAAGTTTTATTTCATGACCAGGTTTCTTATCCGTGAAGAAAAAAATATCATTTTATGGGGTACTTGAGATTTACAGGATATACTTTGAAATATTTTTTTACAACTATGATATAAAAGGGCAGGTATTACGTTTGTGTGGGCATCGGCCAATATTTTTCCCCCAGCATTATTGCACACTGCACTTTATTATGCTGCTTACTTGTTTGTACTGATTGCAATAGTGCAATTATTTTAATTATGCTGAAGTATTTATTTTCAGAATTTTAAAGTTTTTCAGCTATGAATTCTTTTTTTTTATTTGTTCTACATGAAATGTTTTTGTTTGTTAATTATTGTTTATCTACATGTTCTACCTCACTTATGTTTACCATTTGTTAAATATTGTTTTAAAGCTCAATTAATGTTGAATTGGGACTTGTAATATTTGTTATGATTGTTTTTATGATGCAAATAGAGAGCAGAAAAACTATCTGCTCCAAGCATTAGCTTAAAGTGTAACTGAACACCATGAAAAAGCATCATCCGTTTGAAAAACTCTAGCAAAGTGGGAAGAACCAGGAGACATGGAGGGGCGTGGCCAAGTGTGGAGAATGAGCGTGTCCACCATACGTAAAGAGAGGCTTTATGGAGCGCAGCGGGCAAATATCAGTTCAAGCCTTTGGCTCAGGGCGCTGAGTCACACTGCCTGAAGCCAGCAGCAAATATAGTAGCAAGTTACAAGCACAGATAGCCTAGCGCTAGCATCAATGCTACTATGAGCGGCAGCACTAAGATATTTTTAGACCAAAAAACATAGAAGTTAACAAGTTTACACAGAAATGTCAAAAAATGGCCTGAAACTGAAAGATTGCATTGGTAAATAGCCGTTTATAAGTAAAAAAAAATAAAAAAATAAATAAATAATTATTGGTTTTTGGGTTTAGTTAACACTTTAAGAAAATATTGGTCATCTGCTAAGAATGATTAAAAAAAATTAAATCTATCGGTCAATCCCTAATTACAATTACTTTTATAACAAGACTAATCTAAGAGAAAAATGCGTTTGGTGAATGTTTTGATTTATTGTTGGTCAGACAGGAAATGTCCTTTAATTCTGGAATGATTCATATCAGAAAATTTGTACAATATCTGAAATATTAGAAATGTGATTGTCTTTTGAGATCAGTACACAGACTAAAGTGCATAGTTCAACAATTTACTAAGAAGGCTGTGTGTCAAGAGGGCTGCTGAGTTCCTACCAGGTTTCCTTGCAGTAGATTATGAAGGAGCATTGATCACTGAAAGTGTGAAGCACAATTGTATAAATTATAATTACCTCCAGCAAAATAATTCTAAACGTCTTCATGATTTTAAAACTGGAGTAACACGTGATAACAGAAGGTTTATCAGTGAAGTGGGATTATTTTCCACTGGAATCAGAGCTCTGTTAGATGAAGAAGTGTGTGGCTCTTAAAAGAGCCGTTGTGTGTTTGCTGTAAAGCGGGCAGCAGCTTTACTTGGCCTTGGCCGCCTTCTCGGTCTTCTTTGGCAGCAGCACCGCCTGGATGTTGGGCAGCACTCCACCCTGAGCGATGGTGACTCCACCCAGCAGTTTGTTGAGCTCCTCGTCGTTGCGGACGGCCAGCTGCAGATGACGGGGGATGATGCGGGTCTTCTTGTTGTCGCGGGCGGCGTTCCCGGCCAGCTCCAGGATCTCAGCGGTCAGATACTCCAGCACAGCGGCCAGGTAGACGGGGCCTCCGGCACCGACCCGCTGCGCATAGTTGCCTTTGCGTAGCAGCCTGTGGACACGGCCCACTGGGAACTGGAGTCCGGCTCTGGACGAGCGGCTCTTGGCCTTAGCTCTGGCTTTTCCTCCAGTCTTTCCGCGGCCGCTCATTGTTGTTTGTTGATTCTGGAGATGAGACTCGAGAAATGGTGCCAAGTAGGAGCTGAGAGCTGCCTTATATCTCCGCGGAGAGAGACGGGCAGCCAACCAGTTGAGCTTCCAGCAGAGCGGGATGGAGAGGCGGACTTTTTCAGCTCAGCTTCCTCCAATGAGCAGCTCACATTCAGCCGGGAGGAGACTCCTCTGGGCGGCGCTGAGCTCCAGGAGGAGCCGCTAACCAACCAGGATCCGGAGCGGAGATGCAGCGTCACTGTTTACCGCTCAGAGCTTCAGTTTAAGAGCAGCTGAAGCTGGTCTGTATGTAACATTTTTCTCCTCCTGATCAGAGAAGCAGAAACATTGGTTACGTATTGTAACCCCAGATTCTATGAGTATAGGCGCAGCCCTTTAAGGCTATCGCTAGTGGGTATTCCTGAAGCATTTAGTCCGCGCCCACCTGCTGTGTGGGCCTCACCCTGGTCCCGTATAAATTACGGTGAGACCAGGCAATCGGCTCCCAAATAGCAGTTTTTCTTCAGCCATTTAGGAACCAGTGAGGCCCAGCGCTTAAAGGGCTGCGCCTATACTCATAGAATCTGGGGTTACAATACGTAACCAACGTTCTATTTCGTATCCACCTTATTCCTAGCCCCCATGACTTCCGGTTTGACACGGCATTTCGTTTCCTTGACGACAATAGATAGAGGGCGCCGCCCGTTCGCGCTAATCCACTTTTTATAAGCCTTTTAGAGACGAAAACAATGTGGGAACATCAGCTTTCACAGCTCAAACGGGACACCGTTACAATTCCTCTGCCTACTGCAATCGATGGGTGGGAGGATAATATGAAAATCTGGCCAAAGATAACATACACTAGCATTTTTAGCTACTTTCTTGACTCCGTCGCTTCCGATGGCGAGGCTATGAACAATCTTAAAAGCTCCGAGGCTTATCAGCATTTACATAGTAACAAGGTTGGTCGTGTTTTGTTGAAAGATGTGGGACACAATCTCATTTACTTGAAAGCAGAGGTAGAGCCGAGTCAAAGCCTTAAAATCCCTCATCACCAAGCCTGGGTTTTAGTTTCTACATCAGGTGAAATACAAACAGCTGGTTGTTCGTGTATTGCAGGTCAAGGCAGATCATGCAGCCATGCCGCTGCCATCCTTTGGAAGGTAAATTTTTATAAAAATTTTAGAGAAGCTTTTATTTATATTTAGTATTTAATAATTTATATAGTTGAACATTGAGTTTTATAATGATTGATTTGTCTTCTTAAAAGCATAAAATAATAAAAGTATTTTTAGGGTCTCATTTCAGTTTATATGTTTTTCAATAATTTTAAATCCAGGTTGAGAATGCAGTCAGACAGGGAAAGACAGGGTCTTCATGCACTGATGTACAGCGAAAATGGAATGCAGGGACAAGAAAAAATACTGAGCTGAAAAGGGTATATCTAAATATCTGGATCTGTTGAAAACACAATAAGCACTTAGGTGTAATGTGTGTTACAAAAAAAAGAGCTCTGTATCAAAGAACATAAGGTAGTAAAACATATTTTCAGTTGTTTATTGATACAAAGAAGTTGTTCAAGACTGTTGTGAAACTTTTGTTGATTCCAAAAAACTATAATTCAAAAATATCCCCTTACATATTAGAACATACACAAAATCCAAAAATATTCATATGCTATGGTCACATAAAAAGCAATAACCCTTTTACTAGGTAACTCATTTGACAACAAATACAGTTCTGAAAAGATAAAGGTTTTGGTTTATGTTAAGATTTAAGCTTTCCAGCTGTTCAGTTTAAATGTTACATGAAAATGTTCAAGACGGAAAAAATACATATATGTGTACATTTGAAAAATAAACTATGTACACAAATATATGTATGTAAATAGAACTTTTAATAAACTTTCAATGTTCACTTGAAATAAGCTCACCTCTCAAATTCACCAAACCTGCACAGATTTTGATAATTTTGTCAATTTTGGGTACCAAGTTGATTGGCACGGTTTGTGAGAGAATCCTGTAGACCTTCAGACGCCTTATAGCCCGTTCAACATGAATGCGAGCATGAGCAATGCGGCGCGTACATGTGACCCCCTCATTGGTCAGCTGGCACCCTTTGCGTGTAAATGCAGGAATGATTAGGTTCACCCTACGCTCCTCAAGCAAGTCCCTCACAGTGAAACCACGGTCACCCATCAGCTCATCTCCTGCACGCAGGTAGTCCAGAAGACCTGAGTTCTGTGTTATGTACCTGTCACTGCATTTTCCACCATAAGCATCAGAAATAAACATGATTAATCCAGAGGGAGAAACAGCCACTAAATACTTTACAGTGTTATTTGCATAATAGTGACTGTATGACTCACTTCTTGAATCTAGGTTTTTTGCTTTTTGTAAAACCGTTTCTGTGCAGTCAATTACACATGTTGTGTTAGCAAAGTGCTCTTTAAAAGCCTCTGGCAATGTCGCTTTGATTGTTTCACGAGGCAACCACACAATAAGGTCCTTCATGTGTTCATACATAATGTCGATCCACAATCCCACTGTCTTGCTGACCTGACCTTGTGATATTTTAAAACGACGCGCTAAATCTGCCATGACAAAGTTTTGCCTTAGTTTCATCAAAGTCATCAAAATTTGGTCCACAACCGCCATTGATGTTGAAGCTGGAGCAAATGGTTGTAGGCACGCCACAAGAGTTTTAAATTCTGTGAGTGGAATCCCCGTGTATAAAAGGGAGTCTGCATCAGTCTTTAATAAGCAGTCAGCATTAGGGTGTGACACTTCTGGGGGTGGTGAAGCATTCATTCTAAGTGTGACAGTGGGCCCTTTAGAATAGCTGTGATCTTCCATCCATGGGTCTGACCACTGTGTTTGGGCATCACAGGATGATTTAGTTGTGTTGCAAAGTTCCTCGCCAAGGTCCATCTCATCTTGCTCATCTGAGGGTAGCAATACAGTACATAATTATCAAGTCATTCTGCATTCAAAAACCATCAATCAACCCCATAACTTTCCAGCTTTAACTGACAATCAAAAACAAAATTATTCACATTTAGACTTGGTTACTTTTATTTAACCAGCAAGCTGAGAAACATATTTCCACAATGACTTCTCTTGTACATAATCTTATTAGTCAGGTCTTCTCCATTAAGAAAAAAAATTAGTTTGTCCAAAAGTGACTTTAAAGTATGGTCAATTTTGGGATTAAGTGCATGCAAAAATAAAAAAAATAAGGAAAGCCTGATAACTGATACAACATAAAGGTACAAAGTTCCTTCAGGTTTCTTTAAGTTAAATGTAAGTTTCCTGAAGGCCCTTTTAAGATCATTTATATAAAAAGTAATACCTATTTCATGGCCCATTTCACAGCCTTATCAGTAGGGGGTAATCCTTTGATTTGTGTGTGTTCATTTATTTCTCATATAAATGTGTAAAAGATTACAAAAGCCAACCAGATTATATATATATTTAAATAAAAATCAGGAAACATTTCAGTAGGCCACAAGAAAATTTGACTAAAAATATGAAGTTGATTGTTAACATTTATTACTTTTTTTTAGTTTTACGTTCATATTAATTTACTACACATGTCACGTTTGGGTATTTTGACCTCTGAAGTTAAATACAGCACATAGTTTAAGACTCAGATATCAAAATTTAAGAGCCTTTAAGGTATTATTTGCTAATTCACAAATTCAAAGCTTCAAACACTTTTTAATACCTCGTATCTACCCTGAGATAAATAAAACACTATTCCGTTGACAATTTTGTAATGTCTGGGACGAAATTATTATACTTGAAGGTTAATACCAGCAAACGTGTTACATTATGACTATTCAGAAAGCTGTACACATGAAATCATACCTGTTGTTTTTGTGATACTGCAGTCAAATCTTCGTAAGACCCGACGTCTCTTCTCCGTAGGTTTGTCATATCCCAACCACAAAGTAGGATGCGGGTGTTCCTCTGTAGGTTTTTTATCAACAAAATGGAACGAACATACGTATAAAGTTTGCGGTGGTCTTTTTAAGTTCAGGTTTTTCAGCCACATCCTTCTCGATTCCTCATCTCTAGGCAGGCGGTGAAAACTGTACCGACGCTCGCAACCACACTCTCTCTTAGTCCGAGGTTCATGTTCCAAACATCGCTCTTGTAGCCACAAATTTAACTTTCTCTGGTTGTTAGTACCATGAACAGCACAAGATGTTCCAGAGCCACGCAAGTACATTGTTCTGGCAAATACTTTCTAGAAAATTCAACTGAAACGCATCCAAATAAACCGCTAACAGAATCCTCATCCCACAAACTAATGGTGACGCGCTATTTCCGGTATCTCGCCGGAAGTTGATCGCATAACCGTTTCTACATGAGATGGCCCAGGAATAAGGTGGATAGGCTTCGCCCTTTAAGGCTATCGCTAGTGGGTTAAAGGCGAAGCAGGATGTAGTCTATGCCTCACTGGGTCCATCCAGACCACCAAACATGAAGCACCTGCTCGCACAAAATAATGCACACTCAGCCTTCCGTACATGAAGCATGGAGGAGAATAATCTCCATCCAGGCGGAAGGCTGAGATAACAGACCTGCTGCTGTGAATAGTGACACACAAAGGTTACGAACTGTAACAGTGTCATGATGAGCAGAGCAGGTTAATAACTCCTCGTTAGGAGGATAAAGAAATAACCGGCTGCGTGATGACGTCATGCAGCGGGAAGAACAGCTGTGTGCCGCCCGCAACGTAACAGAGGGGAATAACCTCTGTCCACTAGGGGGCGTAACGAAACGCAGCTGCAGGAACAACTAACAGCTGAAGTCACAACTGTGACTGATAAATAAATATCGTCTCATCCTGTCTCTGCCTGCAGGAAGGAGTGAGAGAAGAAACAAATCAATCATTCTGTCAGAACACTGAGAACAGAATGAGTCATGGAGAAAGTGGAAACGTCTCTCAGATAGAAACGAATAAATGAACACGGGGATGACCAGGAAGCTGCAGCGCAGATGTCATCCACCCTCATCCCTCCATGCAGAGTTGTGGAGGATGAAATCCCTCTGGTGGAGTGAGCTCTGAGGTTCTGTGGAGGATCGATCCCAGAGGAAATATAAGCTTGTGAAATCGCCTCACATAACCAGTGAGAGAGGCGCTGAACGGACAGAGGACGTCCTGCAGAGCTTCCTCTGTAATGCACAAACAGACGCTGGGAGCAGCGCAGTGCAGCCGTGCGCGCCAAGTAACACGAGAGCGCGCGCACGGGACAGAGTAGATGAGACGTGGCTTCCTCCTCAGAGTGATGAGGAGGAGGATAAAAGCCATCCAGAGTTATCAGTCTGGACCTGAACGAGCTTGTGATGCTTTTAGGTGTAAAAGCAGGATTAGGACGCAGAACAGCTGAGCTGCCGTCCTCTCGTATTCTGAGACAGGAAGGAGCGACAGACAGAGCGGATAAATCGCTCACTCTCTTTGCGGATGTCAGAGCCAACAGCAGGGCTCTTTTAAACGACAGAAACTTTAGTGTAGCCTGATCCAGAGGCTCAAATGGAGCTTTAACCAGAGCGCGCAGCACCAGCGCTAAATCCCACTGAGGAGCGAGTGGGCGGGACACAGGTCTGTGTCTACGTACGCCTCTCAGGAAGCGCTTCATCAGGGGATGGTTAAAGACCGTTCTGTCACCAAAACCTTCATGACAGGAAGAAATAGCTGCAGCATAAGTTTTAACTGTGCTGAAAGCTAAATTTCTGTCCATCAGCTGCTGAAGGAACGACAGCACGGAGCTTAGCGGACATGAAACGGGATCTGCGCCTTTCTCTGCGCACCAGCGCTGGAAGGCTGCCCATTTTGATGCGTATAGCGCCGTGGTGGACGCGGCTCGTGCGCCCTGAATCGTGCGCACCACATCCTGCGGGAGGCCGAGCCTCTCTAAGCGCTCCCGTTCAGCGGCCAGACCCAGAGAGCCTGACCGATCTCTGGGTAACTCCTGATGGCTCCTCCCGCCTGGAGGAGCGCATCCTCTCTCCACGGCAGCTGCCACGGGCTGGCGGAGAGCAGCTGCTGCACATCCGGGAACCACGGTGCGCTTTTGCGCTGTGGTGCTACGAGGATTACTGACAGCTGTTCCTCTCTGACTCGATCCAGGAGCCGCGGAATCAGCGGAACCGGAGGGAAAGCATGAAGGAGCGTCCACGCCTAGCGGTGGATCGTCCCGTGGGCTCAGAGAGAACCACAGCGGGCACTGCGCGTTCTCCTGTGAGGCGAACAGATCCACTTCCGCTCTGCCGAATCTGCTCCAGATCTGAGCGATCAGCACGGCGTGGAGGCTCCAGTCTCCGTGACGTGGGCCTCCTCTGGACATGATGTCCGCTCCTCTGTTCAGGACTCCGGGGATGTAAACTGCTCTGATGGAGAGCAGGTTGCAGCGCGCCCAGCTCAGTATCTGTCTGGCGATGCCCAGCAGCTGAGCCGAGCGAACCCCGCCCTGGCGGTTGATGTAGGCTGCTGCTACTTTGTTGTCCGTGTGGATCAGAACGTGCTGACCCCGCAGCAGATGGGCAAAATGCTGAGTCACTTTCCACACCGTGAGCAGCTCCAGAACATTTATATGGAGAGACATGTGATCTGGCCACAGTTCTCCCACCGCCTGAGACAGACACGTTCCTCCCCAACCTGACAGGGAGGCGTCTGTGAACACAGAGACGTGTGACGTCGGTCTGCTGAGGGGAACCCCCTCTGACACGATGTGGGGGTTTCCCCAGTGGGTCAGATCGCCTCTCACTGATGGAGGGACGGAGATCATTCGCCTCTTCTGGCGCACAGGATCCACTCGTAGCCGAGTGAACCACCTCTGAATGCGTCTCATGTGGAGCAAACCCAGCGGAACAACAACGTGAGCCGCTGACATCATTCCCAGCAGCCGCATCACTGACAGAGCCGTCACCGCGCTGTGAGGCTGGATGCGGCGGAGCAGCGCAGACAGAGCCTCGGATCTTGGCTGTGACAGCCGAGCTCTCATTACGGCTGAGTTTAACTCCACCCCCAGATAAACGATCATCTGGGATGGGAGAACAGAACTCTTTTCCCAGTTTATGGAGAAGCCCAGGTTTAGCAGGTGTACCGCTAAGGTTCTGGTCTGCACAGCTGCTTCCTCTCTGGACCGAGCCAGCAGCAGCAGGTCGTCCAGGTAAAAGAGGATCCTCATCCCCGCCGTGCGTAATGGCTGCAGCGCCGTGTCCACGCATTTGGAGAACGTGCGCGGAGCGAGAGAGTAACCGAACGGGAGGCGGTGGTACTGATAGGGAATCCCCTGGAAGCAGAAACGCAGAAATCTGCGGTGCTTCGGGATGATGGGGATGTGGAAATATGCGTCCTTCAGATCTATGGAGGTGAACCAGTCGTTCTGGTGAACATTTTCCAGCAGCTGTCTGATTGTCAGCATATGGAACTGTCTCTCCACGACCGATTTGTTGAACAGGGACAGATCGAGAATGGGTCTCATTCCTCCCGTTCTTTTCGGAACCAGGAAATAACGGGAATAAAACCCGGTGTTTTCCTCTCCGTGGGGAACCCTGGAAATGACGTTTTTCATCAGGAGTTCCTGCAGCTCTGACTGGAGAGCGGAGCTCTGCTCCGGGGAGGACAGAACTGTTTCCACGATCCCTCTGAACTGCGGAGGGTGGGACGCAAACTGCAGCGTGTAACCCCTGCTGATCAGTCTGCTCATCCACCTGTCCAGGTAACAGACGCGCTGCCACTCGGAGTAACGCTCTGAGAGCGGGCGCGCATTTTGCTGCTGAGCTGCTGTCCTCCTGGACATCAGCCAGCTTAGAGCCCCTGCCGCCGTTACCCACCGCGGAGAATCTCCGGGGGGAACCCATGGGGGGCTGCAGCCGAAAGGGCTGCTGGGTAACCTCTGCAGAAGGCTGCGGGCTCACGTCAAAGCTTTGGCGGGCCACCGCGCACTGAGAGGAGGCGTCATTGTGGATGAAACGCCGTTTTGCTGCAGGCTGCTGCAGGTTTTCTCCACTCACGCTGATTGATGAGTGAAGAGGAGCATCAGAGGCTTCGGTAAAACCCGTGGAGCTGCGGCGCCTCCTAAACACCTGTTTAGAGGTTACCGGCTCACTCTGTGTGGAGAATGTGTGCGAAGAAGCTGCTGTGAGGTCGGCTGATCTGACAGGCGAGCTGGAATCTGCTGGAATTTTGCCCTTACAGAGATGTTTGTGTTTTATTTCAAAACGTTCAAAGCACATGTTGCACACATTCCCCGCAGCCAGTCATTTCTTTGGCGGTCTCCTCCGCTGCGGCTGGTTTGTCCAGGAGGACGTCTGCTGACGGCCTCTGGGGAGACGCTGAGCCACAGTCTGCCGGGCTGGGAGGCCCTGACGAGGCTGGGAGGAGGAGGAGGCTGATGGAGCAGCAGAGGTGGAGGCTGCAGCAGCTGTGGAGCGTCTCTGCTGCTGACGCTGGCCACGGCGGTCCCTCCATCGGCCAGAAGAGCGAGCGTTGGAGTTCTCCGGGGGAGGCCTCACCAGGTGGAGGACGGAGTCCGAGACCTCAGCAGTCCTCTGTGTCCTGTCGAGGACGGCCTGGAACCGGGGACCGAACAGGGCATCAGGGCTGATGGGACCTTCCAGCAGCTCCCTCTGTAGAGCCTCCGGCATCGAGGGGGAGAGGCGGAGCCAGGTTGTCCTCTGAATCATCTTTTGCCAGGCAGCGATGCGGGAGGAACAAACCGCTGAAGCAGCGCACATATTTAAAATGGCGTCAGCAGCTTTACAGAGGAAGCCTTTCAGCTCTTCTGGCAGCTCCGCTTCCTCCACCTTCCTTGATATGGCGAAAGCCAGCAAGGCGGTGTTGTTGGTCGCCGCAGCCGACTGAACAGCGCATTGATGAGCGCGATCAGTGAATCGCGCGATCAGCTGGTCATGTTTGGCGGGATGGACCGGTCGCTGTCCAACGACCTTGGTCATTTTTGCGCCAAAAACCGAAGCGAGGCTGGGCTCCAGAGGGGGGACAGGCGGAAAGCTCTCATCTGTAAACCCCTCCACTCTGGTAATGGGCGCATAGGTGGAGACTGGCGCCCTAATTTTCCCGGGCTCCGCTGCCGCCCCAGAGAGGTAGGTCATCACCGCCGGGAATTGAGGCCAGATGGGATCTGGATGACTAGGGCGAGCGGAGCCATACCTTCCCGCCAGATCATCCGATCGAGGCGGGGCAGGCTGAGGGACGGAAAGTCCCTTCTCACCAGCTGCCTCCTGGATGATGCTAGGCAGATCCAGGAGCAGCGCGCCAACAGCTGGGAGCGGCGTCTTCGCCGACATGTGAAGTCCAGAGGTGGAGGAGCGTCCGCTCAGCCGCCTCCCTTCTGCCGCCAGGCTGCCCAGCTGGGAGGCAGCAGTGGGGCTGCCACTGCTGTCGTTTTCTTCACGGTGGGTGGAATCGTCCGATTCCCGCCCACCATCGAAGAACTCAATGGCTTCCTCCAGCGAGTACCTTTCCCGCACCGGGAACGCCTCCTCAGCGTCAGCCTTCGCTCCGCTGCTTCTCCTCTGGCGGGAGAAGCTGACAGGAGCGGCAGGAGGGTTGAGGTGTGAGGGCCAGGTCCGCATGGCGGGGACCGAGGCATCCCTCACAGAAGGCGTGCCGGTCATAAGACATGATGTAGCCGGTCTGGCAGGACGGACACAGACGGATGGTCTCGCTGGACATCGTTTCTTCAAGTGCTTTAGCTGGCTGAAGAAAAAAGGGGAGCCGATTGCCTGGTCTCCCCGTAATTTATACGGGACCAGGGTGGGGCCCACACAGCAGGTGGGCGTGGACTAAATGCTTCAGTGCTGCGCTGCGCGCGCAAGGGGAATACCCACTAGCGATAGCCTTAAAGGGCGAAGCCTATACGAAATAGAACGTTGGTTACGTATTGTAACCCCAGATTCTATGAGTATAGGCGCAGCAAAGCAAATCATACAGTTAGATATCAGTGGATATGGTTAACAGTACTGTTCCCACAGTAAATTCAAACACTGTGTTTAGTTTAACTGTAACATGGGTTTGCTGAATCCATAGGACTTAAAAACATTTTACTCCCTATTCATATGACAAATATTGTTTTCCCAGGGATCCACAGTTTATGGCTATGTGCTATATAATCTAAAAAATAGATACATTTAGGTTTTGAAACAGATTTCATATTTAGGCAGTTCATTTAAATTTTGCAGATCAAATTAAATGTTAGTTTATAGCAGCCAAAGCAAATATTGCGAACTGATCCGAAAAGTTTGCTGATCTCTGATCTATCGGATATAATTTGGAAAATGGAATTATGAACTATTCAACTGTTTCAGTGATGTGCCATTGACGTTCAAAAGACAAATGCTTAGGTTACACTATGGATTCCACCAACCAATGTACACTAAGATGAAAGTACAAATCACAGTGCAAGCAGATAACTTACACGTTTATTAAGGAGGTATAGAAAAGTTCAGAGACAAAAATCCACTTGCACATGTCTGAGTCATGTTGTGTGCAATCTCAAGATTTGATTGAAGACAGCATTGTGTCATTGCCTCCCTTTGTAAGCCATCTTTCAGCTCACGTACATCAGACAAAAAAAAAAGTTGATCCTGCCTGGCCTGATGCTGTTTGTCTGGTGCTCAGATCGCAGAGATTAATGATTGGTAATCTTTGGAGAACCTCTTCCTCCTGCAAAGACAAAAAAGAACAAATTAAGCTGCACTTGGCAGCAAAAAAAGAGACAAAAAGACAGAGGCCTCGACGGGTGCAACAGATTTTATTGTCGTTTTTCTTCATAAGGGAGACTGTGGCTGGTTGTCTCATGGGTTGCCTGTCACGTTGCTCATTCCAGACACACTAGATGGCGATGTGGTACAATTTTGATATCAAACTGTTAGCCTTTGATAGCTTACTCATTTGCAGTTTAATTTTATGCTTAGTAGACAGAAAAAATTGAGGTGAGGAGTCAATTTCTTTTCACTGAAATCCTATTGAACCTCTGTAGGGACAACCAACCCCATCACTTGTGTCAGAGAGTCTTTGATGGTTAGTTACTTCCTGGTACACTACATTCTAAAAGTAAAAAGTATACACATTTAAAGCCAAGACCCCAAGTTTTAATTTAATGAAAGAATTACTGGTGAAAGAGTATGAGGATGAGCAATTCATGCATGAATACAAATTGTGACAACCAACCTCTCTCCTACATCATTTCATCTTGCACCATCTTTTTGCGCACATATTGCACCTTGAAAACTACACATACATAATCCGACATACAAATAGGTATAAAATATAAACATTAAAATCTGAACAATAAATAACACTGTTTCATAGAATTATTTAAAGCATTCCTCGCTCCGCTTGGCAAGTGTGAAAATCAACGAAAGTGTTATCTATGTACCAATTAACCTGTCGACAGAGCACAAATAACAGCTTTAAAACAAGATCTCATAATAAGCACAAGAAATGACTATAAACACCTACGTGGAAATCCAGAACTTAGCCCGTCAACAGAGTGAAACAAACAAATTAGTCTATCTTGTCAAGAGGTGTCTCCTTTTATACAAACACCGGAATAAACAGTTGATGACGTCACCCGCCATCATCCGTCACTGTCCCACAGAGGGTAAATTCTACTTTAACAGCAGCGAAATTTACAGGTAATAAAGAAGCAGATTAAATGGAAAACATATATATTAAACTGTATTAAGATAAATACATGTACATTAGGGATAAAATTACACAACTACTGTGTAATTATTAAAAACAATATTGGCATATTCAGATTTAAGGATTGTGCAATTGAGCAGAACAATGTAAAAATAGAGAAATGTATAAGTAATGTAACTTTTTTTAACGTGCGTAAGCTTAAGATGCAAATAGACTAAATGACCAGCAGATGGAGACACAGACCGTGGAATAAATGAAAGGTGCCCTAGAGTCGAGCTCTATTTTACACATCAATAAATGCCCACAAACGGCAAATATTAAACACTCTCCTCGGACTTAGTAACTTTAAAACTAAAATAACACAGAACCATGACTGTATCTGTAAAGGGGTGACTGTTCCAACACTATTAATTCAATCTGGCTCATTGTAATGCTTAAGTCAGCGCTCAAACGTGCGTGAATAAAAATAATAAAAGCATTCAAGGCCTTCATGTACTTAAAACAAAAAACTTAATGTTTATTTGAGTCTGTATCCTGACAGTAGCCTACATTTTAATATCGTCGCAGATATAAGCGACACACTATCAGCTTCAATCACAAGCTCCATGAAAGGAGATCAGAGATGGACTGGTTTAGTCTGCTCTTGTGCTTTACTGATTGGATAATCACTGTTGAATTTTAGTGGCAGTTCAAAAAGGGGGCTGGGTTTAATTATAATACAACATTACGCCGCTTTAAACGGGCGTTTTACTTGCACATAACGCCGTTTTTTACGCGCGTCCTAAATTAGGTAAAACGGCGGTTTTTACGCGCGTACTTTGAACGCCGCATAAAGCGGCGTTTAAGGACCGAGGAAAACGTCGGAATTTACGGCGTTTACCGAAGCACTTGAAAACGGCGGGTTTTTCGGCGTTTTGTCTTGAAAAACGGCGTTTTTTACGGCGTTTTTTTTAAGAAAGTCGGTGCTTTATACGTCATTTCATTGCCTACGTGCCAATAGAGTGGCGAATTTTGGCCCTAACGGCTTGCCATACTGAGAGAGATCCGTCCGAGAGATCGCTCAGGACTCAGACCGACCTGCGCTTCCAGAGCTCTGCCGTCATGGCTCTGCAGGAGGCCAGCGAGGCTTACCTGGTGGGTCTGTTCGAGGACACCAACCTGTGCGCCATCCACGCCAAGAGGGTCACCATCATGCCTAAAGACATCCAGCTGGCCCGCCGCATCCGCGGAGAGAGAGCTTAGAGGCTGCAGCTCCGACACCAACATACAACGGCTCTTTTAAGAGCCACACACACCTTCA
The DNA here is from genome assembly GCA_028564705.1 of Apricaphanius iberus. NCBI lineage: Eukaryota > Metazoa > Chordata > Actinopteri > Cyprinodontiformes > Aphaniidae > Apricaphanius > Apricaphanius iberus. The sequence goes on along the minus strand of JAPXFQ010002658.1, from coordinate 23,981 downwards.
TTTAAGAGCCTCTTCCTGTTATTCATTAATAACAAATAACAATGATAAAAAAACAAAACTGAAATTACCTCGCAGATTACATTCAAATCCAGCACTCTAAATGGCGGCTTTTTCATTGTCCTTGTGGAAATGAACAGACTTCTAATATGAAAACAAATGGTTCCCAGCAAACATTGACACGTGTTAAGACCGTTGAACAGACGTCCCTTCATCATGTCCCGTTATGGTCGAAAAATAGTTCCGAAATGAAAGTTGAACCCAGTGTTGCCAACTCCTCAGTAAGGAAAGTAGCTATTGGCTGTCCCAAAAGTCGCTAGAAGTCGCTAAATGACGTCATCGCCTAATTTGCATAATTGGCAATTTGCAAATAACTGTAACGGACGCTGTAGGAGAGAGGAATAACGTCGTGGGAGAGACAAAAGTGAGTAAAAAACACCCTAAATATGTTTAGAACTACAAATGTACAAAAATAATTTCAACATTAACAACATTTAATGATTTTAATGCTTTGTCTAGATCCACATTACACACATCAGTTTTGTCCTGTATTGTTAAATGTTATAACAGCAAATTTAATCAAAAGATTGTTCTGTAGGGTGAAATTGCTAGCTCTACAACCAACCCTCCTCCTTTATCCGGGCTTGGGACCGGCAAAGTGACCCAAAAGACACACTCTGGCAGAGTTACTTAGGTTTTTTTTTTTAAGTTGTTTTTTTTTGCTGAGCTAGCTAGCAAGATCTTATGTCACAGAGAGGTAGGCTACACACACAGTGGACGAGGTGAATAAGTGACTGAGCTGCTGAGGTTGTGTGAGTCAAATGCAGTGATTTATTTGTGTGACAGCGTCACAGCGAAGAAACGTTTACATTTAAATCCCGCTCTGCAAGCCAGCGGCGGCTTTCTTTTGCGCAAGCGCATTTCATTTGCAGTCCGGACGCCGAGTGGTGAGGGTCTCCTCTCTCTCTGCTCCGCCCATAGACTGTAGATGGGACTGCTGCGCAAGGCTACTGTGAGACTGGCCGCCTGTAAGTGCTTTGGGACGGGGGAGGGGCTCACGTTGAGGACAGTAACTGCAGAACAATACGTGCTTCACGCCAGAGTCTCCAAAACACCAGATAAGTCTCCAATAACACCAGAAAAAGTCGCTAGATTTGTCGCTAGTCGCTTTTTTGAAAAAAAGTCGCTATAGGGGGGTCTGAAAAGTCGCTAAATCTAGCGACAAACATTGGTTGAACCGACGTTTATTTTATCATTTTAACCGGGGACGCCGGGGACATGTCCCCAGCAAAATGTGTGATTGGCAGGTGTGTCCCCCCCACTTTCACAAAAGCCTGCAGATGAGGATGTTTTTTTTTTTTTTATACAAGCGCAGATCTAATACCTACGTCTGCTCCTAACAGATAGTCTATTAATATGCTTTTTAAATGTTGCATCTAATTATTTATAATTTAGCTTTAAATAAAAAATAAAACAGTTATAAATATAGATTAATGTGTAACATTTCTGAAAAAACGCACTCGCGGCATGCTGGGTAATCGGCCACCGCTTCATACTGAAGCAGCTGTCAGCAATTACAATAAGCAGGAGAAAACGTGGCCAGCACTACTCATGAATCCGTCATTCTTCTTTAGCTCCAAGAGGTAAGCAATATTATATCTTATTTAACAACAAAAGGAGGTTATATTTTAATGTGATGAATGTCAGTGCATGTTTGGAGTAAACATAGCTACAGTTCTGCATTTTAAGCTAACATCATTATGACCAGTAGCCACAAGAGATAAGTGAGAATTGAAAGGAAGGAAAAAGCTAATTTCTTCTCTCAAACTGAGAGAGAATTATTAATACAACCCTATGAGCATCAGAAATTAATCATAATCAAAAAGGGTAACATCAGGTGCAGATTTGTTTTTCATGTTAATTGGTAGAGCTCACTTATCATGTAATGTTAGCCGTTCTCCCTTCTATTTTGTTTGGATGACTTGAGGATTGTTTTTAAGCTTAAAATAATATTGTTAGAAAGCCCATGGGTTTTTAGTTCATATCTTATAGTATTGTTTTTCATTCTTTTCTCTACAAGCTGATATATCGTTATGTTCATGAATGCAACATAGATTTAAATGCGTAACAGGTGCGATGCAGCGCAGCTTAGAACAGTTGTCTGCTTTTTCCCCATTTTTTCGCTGCAGGAGTTTAGAGAGTTGGTTTTTCACTGTTCATATCGGTTTGTTGTTGTGTAAATGCCAGCAGCTGAGTTTTTAAGTGTTTCTTTTTTGTATAGTTTTTAAGTATGGTTATTGGTTAATCATATTTGTAGAAGTTTAACTGTTGGAACTCTGTTAAATCTGCTACTCTGAAAATGAACCTTTCTTAACAAAAAAACAATCCAACCCTCTCCTTTTTAAATTTGAAGGATTCTTTAACCAAAGATGGGTCAGTTGAGTGTTTTATTAACAGAACAAAAATGAAAAGGGAAACAACCATTAGGTTTAAATGCACACAAGTTGAGATTCTGAACAAACTGAAATCTGTAGAACAATTAAATGTAGCTAAAAAGCCAATTGGTGAACCAAAATTAAATGCATATTCAACTTGATGTCAGAACTGTAAATGTAATAACCAATGGCTGTGTGAGTGTTTGAGATGGTAAACAAGTGGATTGTGTGTGTTTTCTTAGTCAGGTTGACTGTTAATAGTGGCCAAAGATGTACACCCGTCTCTCAGATGTACCAATAAAAGCTGTGGCTATTTCTCTTTTGTCTAGTTTCTTCAGTCTATCCCTGTGGACATGGCAGACTGCAGTGCTGTTAAGCCTCAGCTGTGTCATCGTCGACCTCAGCCAGGTCTTCAACCGTCGCAGAGCGCTGAAACTCCTTTCAGCCTCACAGGATGACACTGGGACCACAATTAGCAGTCTCACCAGAGTTTCAACTTGTGAGAAGAGCCCTCTGACCTCTGGTTGCATCACTCTAAGAATCTGGGCTGCTTCTTTGCAGGAAGTGTAGACATGATTTGCTTTAAACATTGCCAGCTGAATTTGCAGTTTGTGCAGGTCCAGTTCTGGGTACTGGCTCACCATATCGTTGGTCTTTCCGGTAAGCAGCAGCTTATCCAGATTTTCCAGACTCGGATGGTCAAGCTGTCATTTATTTCTCTACATAGAGTAATTTGTGTGCAATTAAAACATACTCTAATTGGTCTATTGCCATTATTTTTTTTTTATCCACAACTTTCTTTCCTGTTTGTATTTGTAGTAGTAATTGTTGTGTTGTAGATCCATCTGTTGGTGCAATCAAATGTTTTCCACATTTTCTTCACAAGTTTAACCGATCCAAAGCCCCTGCAGATGGATAAAACTTGCATATGCTTTTTTTTTTTTTTCTTGAACCCTCACCTGCTGAACCGGATCTGAGCTTGCTTCAACACACTCCACTTCTTCAGCCAGTGATTGTGCTTGCTGTAAGAGTATACCAAAGTTGGTTTTATATTTAGTGCAAGGTTATCAGTTTTTCTGTTATGTGAATCTCACCTCTGCATTCTCAGCTGCCTGTTCGAGCATATCTTTGTTTTTCTCTGTCACATGCTGTTCCTGATAGAAAATGGGTAATAAAACAAACATTGTGCGATTTGATTTGTTTCTTTTTTGTTAATGCAGCATAGATTTTGACTTAATTATCTTTGGGGGGGTTTTTTGTGGAAAAGTATAGATTCTTAAGGTGTCCATTTGTTGACTTCCAAAAAAGGACACATTCCTGAAACACTCAAGTTGTTATTTGAAAAACACTTGACTTTAACATATTTAAAGTGTGCCTGCCCTATGTGATTAAAAATGTAAACCTCATAGTCAAAAAGTAAAATTACTATTCTCTGGAAATAACTATTATAAAAATTACCCTGAAACACTAATTGGTCAGTCATATGGGCCAAGTCTTTTTTTCTTTTTCTTGTCTAATGAAACAAAACGCAATAAAAATTGGGATGTTTGGCACCTGAAAACCCTATGCCACTTATGCTTATGGTGCACTCTTACATCACATGTGACTCTAGGGGGCGCTGATTCCTACTGAACAAACGTGCTGCTACTTTGTAATGCCATTAAAATCTGATTTTTAGGTTAACATTGTTTGTCCTTCAGTCACTTTTGCACCTAAAACCTGATTTGAGACTTATTTACACACTTTCACCCCAAATCTTTTTTTCCTCTAATACTTTTGAGTTATGGAGGGTTCATTTCACATAAGGCCATTTGCTGTCGGGACCTTGTAGGAATTAAACAGCGCCACTCAGTGATAGACGAAGTCTCCTAAAACATGATGAAAACCCAGGCATTTTATCAATATATGAAATCCTCCCAGATCCCCATGGAAGCCATGAGAAGCAAACATGTCTCAGGAAGAGGTTTGTTCACCTGGCATAGCTGTCTGGTTTGTAACTGTTATTGCTGCTAGCTAACTGTTAGCAGCCGAGAAGAGAAAAAGTCATTGTCCTGTTTTATCTACGTCAGTTTAAAAAATAACACTGGATATCTTAAATTATTTTTTTTAAGGGCTGCACTTACAGCACATTTTTCTTGCCGAAAAGCTATCGGATATCGGTTGCGTTTTTTCTTTTCGACATGGTGGGCACCAGCTTCAGCTTAACTTTTTTTTTAAATCAATGAATCCGGTAGTTCCCGGACAGCTTAGCTGTGGGAGTGTGGAGTTGACCAGAGAGTGGAGCCTGATATAAGCGGTAAGATGAATATATTTCTCTGAAAATCTGATCGCATATTTGACTATATCCACCACAAATAATACAACAAGCATCTTTTGTGTTAGATTTGCTATCATATGGTTATTAATGATTCTTCCTAGTCTACAGCCTAATGGTGGGTTTTAATGTCATTAAAAGAAAATCATCTGACTTTCAGCTTTATTAAATAATTGAATGATTTTTAACAACAGTCAATACACTATGGTGCATACTGTAGTGAAACGTCAAACTGAAGAATACTCAAATATGCATAACATAGGCTATTTAAAAATTGTCCCCGGCAATATTTAAACTCCACTCAAGTGTAATTATGTTGTCCCCCCCAATTCTAAAAACAAACTGACGCCAATGCCAGTGGTTCTCGAATGGAAAACATGAAATATAGTTCAAAGATTTGCAGAAGTTTGTAGCACCATCTGACAAGTGTTTGATGGAATGAATGTAATATGTTGGATAGGTGGGCCCATAAAGACCCACCGAGTTATCCACAAAGTGCTCCAGAATGTTGTGTGCGTAACTTAGATAGGACTCTCTCTTCCCATCCGCTTCCTCTAAAAGAATGTTCATACCAACACTAAGACAAAGAAAGTGATGATACTGGTCTTCAGGAAGCACATCCTTTAAGACTACTGGTCCTGTGTAGAGCATGAACTGACGAAGCTCTGTAGCTTTCCACCTATCTAATTCTTCCATACTTCTTGGCTGCCTTGTAAACTCTGCAGGCAAAGCTCCCTTCAGCTGACTTATGTTCCTTTCTACTTGCTCTCTCTGAACCTTACTCAATCTGCATGTGACTGGCCCACGCCACAAGTAGATCAGCATCCTTTTCATGGCTCCAAGACATACCAGATGCATGTAGTCTAGGGTGAACTGCTTTGTGTGCTGAACACACAAAGCTGGTATTTTGTGTGCTGAACACACAAAATACCAGCTTTAGTAAGAGGTGATGTCTGTTTTTGATGGTCAGGGTCTCCAGCATGGTTGAACACATCATCTCTTCTTTCTTCAGAAGACCCCTTTGTCAACTAAATTACCCTTCCCTCTATCTTTTGTGCTACTGCAACACATTGCTCACATCCATGAAGACTATTGTGACTTTTAATACATTTGAGAAATGACCTGGCTTGTGCATCACAGATGATGGCCTTCAGTGTAACTGTGTGAATCAAATTCTGGCAGGAAACACCATTTTGGATAAGTTGTTGCAACTCCTCCAATAAATCGTGTAAGAAGTCTTCAACAGAGCTAGGCTTGCTGGATCCATAATACAGCGCTACAGTGAATGGCTGTCTGTTTTGAATTTGGCCAAGAATGGGCCAAAAGCACATTTTACTACTTTTAAATAATGGAACGCCATCTACATTAAAGGAAAGTGCAACTTGTCCTGGCAGCGTCTCTTTCGCTAAATGTTCAAGAAGGTAACATTCAATGCCATAGTAAATGTACTGGCCATTGCATTTATTTTCAAGTGGCACTCCTTGTGGAGTATATAGAAGGGTTCTAGCATCTTTGGAAAGGGTATGGCCATGACTTCTGAGCACATGAAGAAGATCATTTATTGCCTTGTGTGTCTGATTTGTTGCAGTAGCCCAACTAGCCAAGTCATTTTGAAGAGATGGTGTTTCAACAATGGGCTGTGAAGTCTCATCCAACTGTTCACACTCCGTATCTGAAGAACTAATGTCATAATGGTATTCTTTATCATCACTGCTCATGTACACTGTGGCTGTGACAATGGAAGAACTACAGCCCACCACAGCATGTAATTCGTCAAGTGCTGGGTCCTCCATGACAGGGTTCTCCTCCCCCACAAAAGCAGGCTCCACTGTCCCCTCGGATTCTGAGCTTCGGTCCTTTTCCGCTAATGCATCAACTCTTGCCCTTCAACGTCTCCACTTTCTTTGATAGTCAGAGGACATGTTTAGCAAATCTAAAATGACAAAATATTTTTAAAGCACTTATTGAAGTCAGCCATGTTCTAATTAATTTACAGATTTCAGTGAATTATTCTTGAGCTCCTCCTACAGTTTTAACATTGCAGTGCCTTTCATTTATTTTCAGAAATAAACTGCCAGAATGCTACATCTGAGTAGCACTTTTTATTCTAATCTTTAAACATGTTTAATTAACCAATGTGCTCTTATGTGCTGAATGTCTTTGGTATCAAAGTACATATCCATTTAACTACCGTTTTTTTCCCCCTTTTATACCGATTTTAGTTTTTACTGAATCAATTTACCACCAAGAGGTTTGCTTAAGCAAAGTAATCCCACATTTTTCTGAAGAAGTTTTCCTAATAATAAAGATATATATATATATACACCCACACACATGTGTATGTGTACGTGTGTGTGTACTATACTGAATTTATCATTTTTATGTGTCTCATAACACAAACACACTTTAACATTCTGTTAAAAGTATTCGAAAGGTGGTTACTTCAATTTTTAAGTTCCATAAACGTTTTATTTTGCCACAGATTAGTTTGTTTTTAGGGTTCAAAAAGGCCCTAGCATTAAACATTACCATTTAGCATACCAGCTAACTTCAGCCAAACTTAATTTAACTTGCCAGTGTGCTTATACTTGCTTTTGGATTTTTGCTCCGAGTAAAACAATTAAAAATAAAATACATTAATAAAATACCTCAAAATGTACTTCCCCACCAGTGAATTTTTATTGATTCATAAACGCAAAAAAACTCTCGTGTTGCAGAAATACGTTACCGCTCACTCTTCTTCTGGTGTTTTTGGCGGTTTTGCCAAACCAGCATAAAAAGATGCATTACCGCCACCTACTGATCTGGAATGAGGAGTATACAAACTGTCATATCGCGAGATTATCTGCTATAGAGATATATCGAGAGATTTGTTACAACATCTTGGCAGCAGTTTTTGCATCCAGCTCAGACTTTATGAATAGACTTTGTGACTTTATGAATAACGTATGAATAACTTATGTATATAGCCTATATATATTTAATAATTATATAAACAGAATAATTAAAGTGATATTGTAATGTATGGGAAACTGCTGGAACAATGAGTAAATGCAGTGATTTTCACAATTACTTAACTACAGGGGCACTTTGTGAATAGAATTTGACATAAAACAAGATGTAAAACAAACTGTTTTTGTTTTTTTTATTAAGATTTCCATGCTGGTTTGTATGGGTCTTACTAAATGTTTAAAGGACGTCAGTGGTCGACTATTAACAACCTCTTAAGAAACTACTTGGGCACTTAAATAAATTACTGTAGTATGTGAATGTGTAAGCACAATGGCTTTTGCATATTTCATAAGGATTTTAAAGAGGTTGACAATGTACTATAAATGCACGTGTAGAAGACGTCACCTGCTGGACGTCCTTTCACAACTGAATCACAACAGTGCATATTTTGGACTACATGCAGCTAAAAGTCAAAGTAACAACTTTACAAGCAACCACAGAGAATTGTAGACATGTAGAAACATATTTGAATGCATTTTTAAGAAATATTTTGTGTTACAATTTTTTGCATATTTTGTCGTCCTACCGCAACTATTATTGGCCAGGGACAGGACGTCGCCGTCGGACCAATGTTTGCTGGGTTATGTAGGCTTAACAGGATGTATAAGGTATTGTAGAAATGATCACAATATAAAATACAGTATACAATTGTAAAAAAGAGGAAATGTATTACAAAGGATATACCATATAACTCAAAAAAGAACTCACCTGCATCATCAGAGATCATTTTCAACAATTCTATATAAGTATTGCCCTGCAAAACGTACTTTTCGTTGTCATCTTTATTGCAACTCTCAGTAAGGGCAGGATATGAAAATGTGTTTTCCTATTCTTAGCTGAAAGTAATTGACATTAAATACAAAAAATAGACCTTTTAATTGTAACTGAAGATCTTAATTTTGAATCTGAAATAAACGTAGTGAAAATGTCTGTATAAAAAGTGCAATAAAAATTGAAAGTTAAAAAAATGAAAATGAAACTCAAAATATATGCATTAAAACAATTAACTGTGTTACAATCAAATGTTTACACTTTCATATTGTTTTTCAATGCCAATCTGTTTTAACCATAGACTGTAAAAAAGAATAGACAGCTCCTCCTCACTCCTCCCCATTAACCAGAATGACACACTTTCATGGGGGAATTCATGGCGGATTCACAGACTCCTCCTCCCCAGCTCTGACGAAGCATGTTCCTAAAAAGGGCATAGGGGCAGGATGTTCACTGTAGTCTCTGCCCTCGCGGGGCGTATAGTTCGGTCGTAATCAAACCCATTCTGCTCCCGCGTCTTTAGCTCTGATGCTAAACTTGGCTCGGCCCGCTCATTAATTATGCAAGATTTCAAAAATGTATCTTACAAAAACCAGCCTGGTGCCCACGTTATCTCAGGAAGAATATGTAGCCATAGAAAGTTTTTAAAAAATGGGCACCAGGCATTAAAGTTGTTTTTAACGTGTCTAAAGTCCAATGCTTTTCAATGGGGGAATAGCGGCCAAATTGAGGTACTACAGCAATGGAAGAGCAACGGCGGCCTCCATGGTATGCGGTCACAAAGCAGAGCAGCCATCGGCCATTGGTTTTAACTTCTGCTGCTTTTCAGTGTCATTCTGCTGTTACTCATTTCACGTAGTGCCACGCACAGGGGGCGGGGCTTTAGAGCAGCAGTTGCTTGCCATCAGCTATCAGTGAGTCAGGACGTTTTATACCCATTAAAGGTCACTTGTAGTTTTATATATATTTTTAACTCTAAAAATGTCCACATACAACAAAATCCACTGCTGTAGCAAAACTAGATCAACTTATGTGCGACACACTGTACCCATCATAAAGGTACGATGTTTTTCTAACAAGAAGCCTTGAATGAATCCTGAAATGAAGGCTTTCCTCAGGGTGAAGAAGAGAGTCTTCAGATGAGTAGATGTGGCAAGGTACACAATGAGGGCCTGGGCGGGATTTGATCACACAACTCCCGGGTGAGAGTCCTGTGTGCTAACCAGTCAGCCAAAGGGATATCCCTGTGGCCAAGCAGCCAGGGCACATGATCAAACCAAGCCATATAACAGGACCTCCACACTGTCACATAGACAAGAGCTGAAAGTTGTCCAGAAGAAACAGAAACGGAGAAGTCTGGGGAAAGAACTACTGGTGGATCAGCTGCAGCAGGGCAACAGAGGCGTTTGGAGTAACCTGAAGTCAATGTCAGGACAAAAACCAAACCCCCAGGCTGCAGGAGACTTTGGGTGGGTGAACCACCCAATCTTGCCCCAGCATCGTCCCCCCTGCTGCAATCTCCCTCATCTTCAGTGACTACCTTTCATCTCAGCTCCCAGCCATCACACCCACCATATTGTTCCTTTCAGCACTGCAAGTGAGGAACAAGGTGCTGAAGGTCCAGTCTGCAGAGGTGCAGCACAGATTAATTGTATGGCATTTTCGGAGATCTGTTCAACCTGAGCCTGTTGCTGGGGAAAGTACCACAGCTGTGGAAGACCTGGCATCATTCCTCTTCAGTGCAGACTTCCACAACTCTCCATGCCAACACCTACAGAAGTTCTGACGACTGCAATAGTTGGACAACTTGAAGGACAGACAGGACTCTGGGCTGCTTAAAACTGGGAAACCCAAAGAGTTGGTGGGGGACTTCTGGAGACTCAGACCCAAACTGACACCAGTGAACAGAGCTTGATAGTGGAATCACAAGTACCTGGGTATTCACCTGAATAATAAACTGGACTCGCAGCATTAATGCTCTTAACAGTAAGGGTCAGAGCAGGTCATTTGGAGTCCAGAGTGCTGCAAAAAAAGACTGGTGGCTTTGTATGTTGGAGCAGCAGTTTAACACCTGAGGGGAAGAAGTTGGATAAGCTCGTCAGGAAGGCCAGCTCTACTCTAAGATGCATCCTGGAGTAGGAGACAGGACTCTGGCCGAAACACTGGACAGAGTCCTCCCTCCCCACACCTGTACAACCAATACTGCTCGCAAGATGTGTATATAAAAGCTTCTCCCACAAAGTACCAAAGTGATCTTTAATTTTGTAAAATTTTTTATTTTGAGGTTCAAGAAAAGGATGAACCTGGCATAGAAACCGTCAGATATCGAAGGCCATTTTGACATAAGCAAGATGATGCCATCTCTGTCAAGCCAGCTGACGCCCGCAATGCGTTTGGACATTTCTGATAAAAATAGGTCTTTTAAATAAATAATACACAAGGAACATACAATGTGTGTCACAAATTACCTTGTATTATATTATATAAAGGTGTAACCTTGAATGCCTTCTTTTCCAGCTGGCCACCACCCCTCATGTTTAATTCTGCCATTAAGGCATTTGACATGATTCTGAGAAATAAACAATTCAGGAATTACTTCATAATATTAAAATGCATTGCAAATTAGCAGTACTGTGCAGCTTGCCAGTTGCATACAGTGTATGCAGTGTTAAAACATACACTTTCACAAGCACTAGTCTATCATGTAATAAGTGCTCTGTCCCTATCCAAAGTTTTTGTGACACGTAATGACTCATTAATTTCTTACACTAACATTATGTTTTTTTTATATCTTGTTTAAAGTGCTACGAACAGCCTGATTTAGCACAGACATTAAAACTTCAACACAAAAACTGGCAATTATATAAGTAGATATAATGTGTAACAGAATTAGGGTACTATCAAAGGTTGAGGTCATTATTGTGGCTACTGTTATTATTGTATTTTTTTCTGAAATTTTGACACAGCTAAACACACAAACAATGCTAGGTAAATACATACCTGTTCATGACTTTGTTTACACCGTCTCTGACTGACATTCTGCCAACTCTGGACAGTTGATGAACCTAAAAGTGACACCACAATCAAAAGAAATGTAATGTGAAACTTAAATAACAAATCTGTGTGTGCACATACATATGCATTTATGTATATGTGGAAAGATATACAAAATCCTCATCACATTTTAAACTTACACAGATCCACTTCTTTTGGTCAACTTTCATGGACTCTTCAAAGGATTTCAGGTCACTTTCAGACTCTAGTCTCGTAAACGACGACTTTCCAGGGTCAAAAATGGCAGCAAGTTGCTGAAGTTCCTCTTTTAGGCCAAACAGCAGGCTAAACACTTCCCTTTGGAATCCTGAGAGAGAAATCATTACATTAACATGTATTTTACACGTATCTGGACACTTGAGTACTTGAAGCACAACATTTAATATGAGACTTGCAGTCACACTGCGTGTTTATGCAGAGCATTAGGCTCAAGTGTCTCTTTGACAGCTGTTTCCCAGGCATGTTTGCCTGCTGTTTTCTGGTGAATTATAAGTTTTGAAAACTCAAGAGCAAGACTGAATTGACAGCGAACAAAAGCAATGGTCTCGATATTGCCATTTGATTGTTGATAAACAACTACTTGTACCTCTAATAAAAGATTGACAAACTGACTGCAAACTTTGCTTTAATGAATTTCCCATAAATGGCCTGAGTTTCAAACACCACTTATAACATTCCTTACTTGCTGATGGCAGGGGGTAAGAGCTTCTGGATGGTCTGGTTCAACGTATTTGAAATTGTACAACACTTTATAAAATTTACATTTTAACAAAGGAAAAAATTGTGGCTGTAAAACACCATAAATATACATACCCTCACTTCTCTTCTCTCTACGGAATGCAGCTGTCAATGGGCAAGAAATCATTAGGAAATGCTGTTTTTACTGTTTCAGGACCATTGTGTATCTTACAGAAGGCAGTAATAAAAGGCACTTAGTTCTCACATACACTGGGGTGTCCTTTGGGAATGTGATAGTGCAGAATTTGTGACTGGAGACAATACTATATGGACAAAAAATCAGAAGGTTGAAAAAATAAATAATTTGAAGATACTTAAGATACCCAATAAAATAAAATAAATACATGAAATGAATAGTTACAAAAAAATTGGTGAATGCCATGAAAATGCAATACCTTGTTCGGCTCTGGCAAATGTTCTGTCAAGGGATTCGTGCGGTCTGATAGGTCGTTCATTATGTGACCCTGCAAGACAGATTGCAGCCAATAATTTTGTGAAGTACAGAAGACATTCACGGTATTGAGTGAAAATTTCAAATTATGGTTAGAGACTTTAAAGTCTTCAAGTGACTTTGAGTCACTTACTACCTTTATATAGTGTTGAATTAAATAATTATCATAATTAATTCAATGCATGTTCAAGCAGAGACAAAATGGAGCCAATTTCCAGTTTAACATTTATTTTGAACAGATTAACAAATTGCAGTTTTACAGAGGAAGTTGCCCCCGTAATTTCCTCTGTAGTCCAGATTTAAAGAAATCTGACAATTAAATGATCTTCATTTCACAGCTTTATAGAAAACCGGGCCTCTAGGCGTTTCTACTCCCTCCAATCAGAACATTTCCATACAGTGTCTTAGCCATTATTGGCTGTCAGAAAATTATACAGTCATATGGGTGAGACGTCTTTTCTTAAAAGCTCCTTCTGAGTTTTATGGTTTTATGGCAACACACTAAATCTACAGACGTCCTGTTTTTTACAGCTTGCAATAAAACTCACCCCAGAGTTTTATGACTTAAAAGCTTACCCCCATAAACAATAGTGACAGACATATATTTTACAACCATGCAAACTATATAAACAGACTTTTACCTTCTGAATAATAAGAGTTTAAACCCTATGCAGAATAACACCACAATAGATAGAGCACAAACTGCATTCCAAGTCACAATAATACAATGGACCACTGCTACACAGCACTGACAAATATATACTGCTCTGTTTGCCAATCAGCTTTAGGACACACACACACACCACTGCATGGTCCCTCTTCTACCAATCTAAAAGTAAAGAAATTTTGAGAAACCTGTCGTCACGCGAGTAAAGAACTGGACCAGTGTGTGTTTTTTCATTGTCTTTGTATTGTCTGAATCTTGTTTACTTGAGACCATGTACCGTTTCAAGAGCTACCGATGGTGAGTAGCAAATTCCTGGTAAGAAGCATAATAAGCAAATAAAGCAGAATTCTGCTTATCTCATTTATGACTTGTTCTTTATATACATTTCATTTAATTGTGACTTCATTTTCCTCAAAAAGATTGGTCATAATCTTGGTCAAAGACTTTGTTTTATGGCTTGCAAAAGCCAATTCTCAGTAACAAGTAGTTCTGAATTTAAATTCAATTCTTAAATGCTTAAAATCAACTGTATTGACAATTATGGGTGCAAGAATGAAAAGGGGAAAGGTAAATTTTTCCTTGAACAGCTCTGTAGATTGTGAGGACTTATTACAACGTAAAGTTTAAAAGGAATTACATTTTGATTAAACAGCTATCAAAATAGAACATTATTTTCATACAGTGACAATCTGCAACATTTATTATGCAAAATGGACAGCCATAAAGCATTACTAACATCTGGTAAAATAACCTTTGTATAGTCCCTGAATGGACGTAGACATGAAAACATTACAAACCCCCAAAAAGCTAATTCAGATGAACTATTCAAAACATTTGCACATACGCCTTAACATATGTCCATGTGCCTGTAAAGATTCAGGACTTCTTTGTAGTTGAGGTTGACCTTCAATGGTGTGATTTTGTGTGCCTGCTGATAAAAATTAAAAGTAATGGAAATAATAGAGTATTTAATTGAAGGAATTTTGAAGATAAAAGGAGCTTTGCAAGCACTTATGTTATGCATAGTACGAAAAAAAAAGAAAAACAAGGACATACTTCTGTGGGTAGTCATTTCACAAGGTGTGCACCTTTGACTCGTTCTACTTTGACGATCCTGTGGGGTTCGATTAACCTGCCCTTCATGGTAATGTAAAATTACACGTTAGATTTTTGAAGATTTCACTGCGTTTTTCCTTGTAAAAGCTATGTAAACAAATAAACAAAAACAGAAAAAACAAAGGTACACGTACACTCTAAAGAAAACTGGTTCTTCATAAGTGCTCTAAAGAACTTTCAGTGCTCTGGAGAACCTTTTTCTGTTGAAGAACCTTTTTTAGTTTAGTTTAGATCATTTGGCGGTTTAAAACTCAAACAAAAATTTTGAGTAAAACAATTCATGGTAAAAGGTCATTCATTGGGAAAATATGAAGAAATATTGAATGGAAGGAACAAAGGATTGGAAAACATTTTGATGAGCAGAAGAAAAGGACTTCAAGTGAAAGATATGCCAAGACAAAAAAAAGAAGATCAAGGTATGGTGGGTAGGCACGGCTGTGCAGGAAATGAGAAGGAGTGGGGAGAGATAGGGGAGTATGAGAGTGAAGATAGCATGGAAATGAGTTATGATCAAAAGATGTTGAAAGATGTTGAGGAAAGAGAGGATACGTGTCAGATGAAGAGAAGATAAAGAAACAAAGGAAGGTGAATCCAAGTGAAAGTAATGGAGATGATGAAAGAGAATACAAAATTATTCTGAGGTTCAGTGAGGGGAATGGTATAAACAAAATAAGTCCGGTTAAGTTAACAACCGTATTAAAAAATGAAGTGGGAGATATTAAAATGGCAAAAGTATTGAGGGATGGAAATTTGTTAATAGTATGTAAATCAGAGGAACAGAGAGAGAAGGCTAGAAAAATGAAAGAAGTAGGGAAGCATAAAGTGATCAGGGTGAGTAAGGTGGGGTCAGGAGAACAAGGCCCAAAGGGAATAATATGGGGTATTCCAATTGAGATGTCAGTGGATAAATCAAAATTAATATAAGAGGAGCTAAGGTAAAAGAGGTCAAAAGATTAAGTGAATTCCGAGATGGAGTTAAAAAAGAAAAGGAAGCGGTTCTAGTGATGTTTGAGGGAGAGATTCTGCCATATCGAGTCTTTTTGGGTTGTTTATCATATTCAGTGAGGGAGTTCATACCAAAACCAATCAGATGCTACAACTGCCAAAGATTCGGACATACAGCAAATTTCTGTAAAGGAAGAAAGAGATGTCCAAGATGTGGAGAAAATCACGGATTTGAGGAATGTGTCAATAAATTAAAACCCAAATGTTGTAACTGTGGAGGTGAGCATAGTGCTGCTTATGCTGGTTGTGTAAGAATGAAAACAGAGATGAATATCCAACAGGCAAAAGTACAAAATAAGATTTCATATGCAGAGGCAGTGAAAATGGTTGGAATAAATGGAGGGAAAAAACAGGAGATCATAACAGAGGAAAAAAAGAAAGAAATAACAAAAGAAGCAGAGGGAAAAGTGTGGATAGATTTGAAAAAACTTGTCACTTTCATCGCAGGAGTTATTAACGCTACGATGGAGACAAGATCTAAAACTGAAAGAATCCAAATTATTGTGAAAGCAGCAGCAAATCATTTAGATTTGAGCGAATTATCATGGGAGGAAGTCAGACAAAACTTAAGTACTCAGTCAAATCAAGAAGGTGGAGGGTCAGGATAAATGGTACTAATACTGCAATGGAATGCAAGAAGTTTAATAGCAAACGGACAGGAACTAAAAAGATGGGTAGAAGAACAAATAGAAAAACCATAAATTATATGTATTCAGGAGACATGGTTAAATAAAAAATTAGATTTTAAATTATTATCATACAATTTAATTAGAAAAGATAGAGAAAATGGTAAAGGAGGAGGATGTGCAACTTTTATTAAGAATAATTTAAATTATCGAGTTGTAAAAATTGGGAAGGAAGAAGAATTTATAGGAATAGAAATATATACAGATAGTGAAACTTTATATGTAGTAAATTATTATAATCCATGTAAGAAATTAGAAATAAATAACATAAAAATAATGATAGAAAATAATTGTAAAAATGTATTGATATGCGGTGATTTTAATGCACACAATACAATATGGGGAGGAATAAAAACAGATTTAAATGGTGAGGTAATTGAAGAAATAATGGATGAAATAAATTTGGTTTGTTTGAATGATGGAAAAGGAACAAGATTGGATGTTAATACAGGACACATTTCGGCAATAGACATTACATTAACTTCAAGTGAATTGGCTGGGAAAAGTGAGTGGGAGGTTCAGGAAAATTTGATGGGTAGTGACCATTATCCAATTTTGATTAAGATAGTAGGATTTAGGGATTCAAAAACTGAAGTTAGAGAGGAAAAGTGGGTATTTAGAAAAGCAAACTGGGATAAATTTAAAAGCATATGTGAAAAGAACCAAGATGAAATAAATATGGAAAATAGTGTAGAGATGATAGAAAAAACATTTAGAAAAATAATTCTTGAAGCAGCAGATAAAACAATTCCAAAAAGTAAAGGGAATATGAAAAAGAAAAATGTGCCTTGGTGGAATGATGAATGTGAAAAAGTAATTAAAGAAAGAAATAAGAGTATGAAAGAATTAAAAGAGAATCACAATTATGAACATTTAATAAAATATAAAAGATTGCAAGCAGAGGTAAGGAAAACAATTAAAAATGCTAAAAGAAAAAGTTGGAGAACTTTTTGTGATAAAATCGGAAGAACAACACAAGTAAGTGAAGTTTGGGGAATGATTAAGAAAATGAAAGGAATATACAGAGAGAGGAGTTATTCAGCTTTAAAAATAAAAGATGAAATAATTATTAAAAATGAAGAAAAAGCAGAAATTTTAGCTAAGACATTTGTTAAAATAAATAGTAATAATAATTTATCAGAAGACAGAAGGAATAAAAGGGAGGAAACTAGGGAAAAATATGAGGTAGCGAATGTAGACGGTAGTAAAATGTCAGTATTAGATATTCCTTTTAATATGAGTGAATTGGAACAAGCTTTAGGGAAAAGTAAAAATACGGCACCAGGTAATGACAAAATTACTTATGAGATGATTAAACATCTAGGGAATAAAATGAAAATGAGTTTGTTGAATTTCTATAATAAAGTTTGGATAGAAGGAGTAATACCAAAAAATTGGAAAGAGGCAATAATTATACCTATATTAAAACCTGGAAAAGAATCATCTAATCCGGAAAATTATAGACCAATAGCCCTTACATCACATATAGGAAAAATTATGGAAAGGATGATTACAGAGAGAATAAATTATTATCTTGAAAGTAAAAAATTAATTACAAAATATCAAAGTGGTTTTAGAAAAGGTAGAAGTACAATGGATCCAATTGTTTATTTAGAAAATGAAATTAGAAATGCGCAGAAAAATAAAGAAAATTTAGTTGTAGTATTTTTTGATATTGAAAAAGCTTATGATATGGTTTGGAAGGAAGGTTTACTAATAAAATTAAAGAGATTGGGAATAAAAGGAAGAGTTCAAAATTGGGTTAAAAAAAATTTATTTAATAAATCTATTCAAGTAAAGATAGGAGATAAAATATCAAAAAGGTATTTAGTAGAAAATGGAACACCTCAAGGAAGTATAATTAGTCCAATATTGTTTATCATTATGATAAATGATGTATATGATAATATAGGGTATGATTTTGGAAGGGCTTTATTTGCGGATGATGGAGCATTGTGGAAAAGGGGAAGAAATATAAAACATGTGCAAAAGAAATTACAAGAAGAAATATCAAAAGTAGAAAAATGGTCGTATGAGTGGGGTTTTAAATTCTCAATTGATAAAACAAAAAGCTTGGTGTTTACAAAGAAAAGAAATGTGGAAATTAATCTTAAATTATATGGAGAGAATATAGAACAGGTAAAGAGTTTTAAATATTTGGGAGTTATTTTTGACAGTAAGTTAACTTGGAAGGAAAATATAATTAAAATTGAGAAAAGATGTAAAAAAGTAATAAATATAATGAGATGTCTAAAGGGTAATGATTGGGGTGCTAGTACCAAAGCATTAAAGCAAATATATATAACAATGATAAGATCAGTAATAGATTATGGAAGTATTGTATATAGCTCTGTATGCAAATCATTATTAAGAAAGATTGAAATAATACAAAATCAGGCATTGAGAATATGTTGTGGGGCAATAAAAACATCTCCTATAGCTTCTTTACAGGTTGAAATGGGAGAAATGCCTATAGGGCTAAGATGTAAATACAATTTATTAAATTATTGGGCTAATATTAGAGGATGTTCAAAGTATAATCATATGATCAAAAACGATATGTATTTATATAGAGAACATGAAAAAGTTGATAGCATGATAGAAAAAGCAAACAAATTAGCAAAAACTTATAAAATAAATTATATTAATAAATTAATTAATAGATTTATAGATTAATAAATAAATACTTATATTCAGTGACCCCTAAATGGATTTTTCCTAGCTGTTATATTGACTTTTATATTAAAAATATGATAGACATAAATAAGGGAAAAGGAAATTGGGATAATATTATAAATAATAGATTAAATAGTATACATAAAAACTATATACCAATATATACAGATGGATCAAAAGAGTCTGAAAGTGAGAGAACAGGTTTTTCGTTTTTTATTCCTGCAGTAGGAAAAAGTATAAAAATAAGAACACCAGATGGACTGTCAGTTTTTACAGTAGAAATGATGGCAATTTATTTTAGTTTAGACTGGATTGAGCAAAATAGAGTTAAGAAAAGTATAATATGTACAGATTCTTTATCAGTTTTGCTAACAATTAACTCAAGAACAAATGAAAACAGAGTTTACATTTTTGTAGAAATTTTAGAATGCTTATTTAGATTAAATAAATTAGGAATTGAAGTAAGACTCATGTGGGTTCCAGCGCATAGAGGGATAGAAGGAAATGAAATGGCAGATTACTACGCAAAACAAGCAATAAAGTTAGAAACAGTAATAGAGATTCCTTTTAGTATTAAAGAAGTGAAATCTATAATTAAGAAACAAATTATGAATGAATGGCAGGAAAAGTGGGTAAAAGGAAAAAAGGGAAGACATTTATTTAATATACAGAAAGAAGTAGGTAAGATGAAGTTAACGGAGTTCAATAATAGAGAGCAAGTTTAGTTGGTCTCTTTAAGAATCAATTCACAGAAAGAGGGAGACTCCATTCTATGTATAAAACATCCTTGCTGTAGCATATTATTGTACTACAGCCCCGCACAGAACTATTTATTTTTTCTATCCCCTCCCTCTGACTTTATGACTAATTGTATTTTTTTTATATTCTCTAGACCATTTTTCATTTACTTCATTGGTAGCTACTCTACATTTGCACTCACTATTAAAAAGTGTTTTTTTTTTTTATTTGTATTATCTTTTATTTTCATCTCAGACTATATAAGAATGCTAATTTAAATGTTAAAGTCACAAATTTTTCTCTGGGGGTTCTAGTTTATTTTAATTGTCACCTTTTTCACACCTTCAGAGTTTGCAGGTATGTATGCTACCCTGTGGTGTAAGAAAAGGCTGTTGGCTAAGTTAGTTAGAAAGGCAGTTAAGTGGTCCAGCAGTTAGGTTGTTGTCTGTGCACCTCCCTTGCTATCAAATTAGAGCAGGTGCATGTGGTGTGTACAAAGGGGGTTGCTCTTAAATTTACTGTCTTACCCATATGTTCCAGACAGTGGTTTTGTGACAAATAGCCTGTAATGTTGCCTTTTGTAAAAACTAGCAATACGCCTATGGTTTATATGAATTCTGTCTTCTGGCCTTCTTTCTCTTTTTCTGTCTATCTTGACCTTTACTTTTGTCGTTTTTGCCTATTTCTTTTCCCTAGAGAATGAAATTGATGGTGCAACACTTCTGGACCATCCTCAGTACTCTGAGTAAGTTCAAATTCATGCATTGACACTTATTTTACCAATTATATGTCCAATATCTTCTGTAAGCAATAAACATACACATATCTGCCATAACGTCATTTAGGTGGGTGAATTTGAATTTTACAATAACTCATAATCCAATTCCGATTCGTGGAGTGAAGATTCGATTCACAATCAATACTATTAGTAAAATAAAAGGTGCCAATTTGTAGGGTTGAGACGATATGCTTTTCTCCCGATTCAATTCTTTTATGATTTTTTGTAAGTACCGATTAAACTTCAATTGAAATTCTTCAATATTGCAGATTTTCAACGATCCGCAACGGAGATGCAGCCAAAGCAGAGCGTTTGTAGTCCAACAGCTCCGCCTCTAAGAAATACAGAAAAGGAGTAGGAATCAAACATTAAATTAAAAGTCTGTTTGAAGCCGTTCAAAAGCAAGAAGCAATCATATTTTAAAGAACATTAAGCAAGTTTGGCCTCTACCGGACATTTAATGTTTAACATTGAATGCTCAATATAATGCCCAGCTCTTGTACCATCAATAAAAACCAAAAAACTGACCCAAAAAAAAAATCAAACAACTTGATTCTTATTTGCGATTATGGAAAATCTGATGTGACTTTAGAATACAATTATTGATGCGTGTCTGTGAGAAGTATTTCTTAAATTCTTTTTACCTTTTTTTTTTTTGTCATACTGTGTGTTTTAGATTCTAGAGGAGATGAGGTTCGCCAGCAAAGTGGACGTGGACGAAAGAGTAGTCGTAAACTTCACCAAGATGTCCAACGTCACTGTTTTCCAGGCTCCTAAAAGCGCCCTGAAGAATAAGTTTTGGTTGTGCTTAATGGCTCAGAGACAGAGGAGGAAATAAGAGGTATGTAATGTGTTGCTAACTAACCACCGTTAGTAGTTAGCCACAGTTTTGAAGTGATGTAATGTTAGCAATACAACAGGAACGGGACACACAGTCTGTATGATACTTTAATTGTGAAGGCTATATTACATTTCTTTTTGTTTTGACTTGACAAAAATGGAATTGAGAATCAAGATCATTCAATATATTGAACACAATCACATTTATTTTATTTTCATATTTGCTCAGCCCTAAATGTTCTGCATTTTATTGTACAATGCTAAATAAGTAAAAGGGTGAAGTTTCAAAAACAAGTTTTTTTTTTATATTGTGTATCATTAGATTTTTCATACTGAATGCCTCTTAATGAAAATATTTTTAAACTTGACGTTTTTTTTCTTACAAAGGTGTCCTAAGGGCTTTTTTATGATTATGTTTTACAGGATCCTGTGTTTCCAACTCCAACTATTATACTGACAAAGAGCAAGGACTAACCCACTGCAGAGTAGTGCCATCACATTGAAGATGGATGCTGAAGAGAGGATCCTTGATGATGGCAGTGTGGACGTCTCCCTTGCCCTGACTCTTGCTTTTTCTCTGTACCGCATCTTCCCAGTTGAGTATCCTAAGAACTTAAGAAAGACCGTTTCATTTCTGGAAGCCTTTTTTTTGCAAATTAAGGTTTCTGCTCATATTGCTGTGCAAATGGTTTATAACTTGCTGTAAGAGCCTGGTTCTGTTTTGTCCTTTGAAATATGACTGTTGATCTGCTCATTTGATTTGCCAGATGTTTTCTAGTATGTCTATCTAGATCAACCTGGCAGGATGTCAATTTTTGTGAAAAAGTCAAACAACTCGCATTGTGCAGGGCTCCAATATGCAGTTGATTTATTTACTGCAGGAAAGCAGTTGTAACATTTCAAGCAAGAAATTCTGTCAGACGAGTATACAGATTGACACCATCTTAAATATCATGAGATGTGGGTCACATGATTGCTTGAGTAAAGTGCTCCTTACTAAAAGTATGAGCACTTTTAACCGTCATTGATATTAGATATTCTTTAGTTTTTCCAGCACTTCAGTACCTTTGTGTCTTGCATAGGATTATGTCTCCTGGTACATGACCCATCAGGTGAACTACATCACATGATATTTAAGATGCCATCTGAATAGGAGCTTTCTTGATGGAAATGTTACAGCTGCTTTCCTGCAGCAAATAACCAACTGCATATTGGAACCCTGTGGTATGTTGTGTTTTTGACTTTTTCCACTATTATCTATGTTTCCAACTCAGCACCTGTACATTTTTGGTATGGATCTGCGTTTGTACTTTCTTTGAGGCTGTAAATTTTATACCTTTTTTATGAATAACTGAGATACTTTTACATGTGTTCAACGTTATGTGATTCTTATCAGTCATTTGCCTTGAAAACCTTATCACCAGTTTTCATTACCAAGCTGTGGTGTTGTTGAAAAAGAATTAAGAAATATATAAAATTCATGTATTGCAAAAAAATCATAATTGTGTCTCTTTTTCTTAACATATTATGTTGCAGACTGGTTGAGAAAGCCCTTCATAATATCTTAAGCAAAGTTTGCTCTGGGTGTAAATGAAAACAGCTTTGACAGGTGTAGGTTAGTGATTTAATGTAATTGGGTCCTCAATTTTCTTTTTAGTTTGGCACATTTCAAATTAACAATTTCTTATCTTTAAAAAAAACTTTATTGGAGATTCTTAATATTAGTCCAGTGCTCCGATTTCTGCACTGGCTTCCTGTCGCTCAGAGAATAGAATTTAAAACAGCTCTGCTTGTGTACAAGTCTTTTCATGGTTTGGCACCAAAGTACATCTCTGACATGTTAGAGACATATGAACCATCTCGGGCCCTGAGAACTTCAGGGAGGGGTCTCCTGGTGGTTCCCAGAGTCAACAATAAACACGGTGAGGCTGCATTTCAGTTTCAGGCAGCTAAAATCTGGAACAGTCTTCATGAGACAAGCCTCAACTCTAACAATGTTTAAAACAAGGCTGAAAACAGTTCTTTTTACCCGTGCATATGACAATTGAAAGTATTTTATCTGCACTCTTGCTTTTTATTGTAATTAATTATTTTTTAAGTTTATGTTTTTTTTTTCTGTTTATCTGTTTTCTTAAGTTATTCAACTGTGAAGCACTTTGAATTGCCTTGTGTACTAATTGTGCTCTACAAATAAACTTGCCTTGCCTAATGGAACAAGCACAATCAGGAAGATTGTTAAGTTCTAAAGCACCTAACTGAATTGGTTCTTAAGAGAACCCCTTGATAAATGGTTATTTGTGGAACCCTAAATGGTTTTACTTTTAAGGTTCCATAGAGAACCTAATAAAGTTCTTTAAAGAACCCAATTATAAATGGTTCTTTGAAGAACCAATTGGCAAAAGGTTTTTTGTAGAACCTTAAAAGGTTCTCCTATGGCATCACTGTGAAGAACCCCCTCTGGTTCTAACTTGAACCTATTTTTTAAGGGTGTGCTTCTGGGGGTAGCCTTTTCACTAATCAAATCAAACTTTATTTATAAAGCGCTTTTCAAACAAAGAAAGTTACTCAAAGTGCTTTACAGATTTAAAATAAGCCAAG
This sequence comes from Apricaphanius iberus, assembly GCA_028564705.1. Classification (NCBI taxonomy): domain Eukaryota; kingdom Metazoa; phylum Chordata; class Actinopteri; order Cyprinodontiformes; family Aphaniidae; genus Apricaphanius; species Apricaphanius iberus. Next base: position 105 of record JAPXFQ010002658.1, on the reverse strand, counting down.
GCTCCGACCCAGGGCGCCCAGAGGAGGGAGGGCTGGTACCCCCACCTCCACCCAAGCGCTACCTGGGGGGCACCCAGGCAGCCACAGCCGACCACCGCCCCCGAT
>JAPXFQ010002657.1:130000-202330 GCA_028564705.1 Apricaphanius iberus | reverse complement strand
TTGGGACGGAGCTTTAGTCCGTGTCCTCCTGTCTCTGATTCTGTTTGGGACGGAGCTTTAGTCTTTGTCCTCCTGTCTCTGATTCTGTTTGGGACGTAGCTTTAGTCCGTGTCCTCCTGTCTCTGATTCTGTTTGGGACGGAGCTTTAGTCCGTGTCCTCCTGTCTCTGATTCTGTTTGGGACGGAGCTTTAGTCTTTGTCCTCCTGTCTCTGATTCTGTTTGGGACGGAGCTTTAGTCCTTGTCCTCCTGTCTGTGATTCTGTTTGGGACGGAGCTTTAGTCTTTGTCCTCCTGTCTCTGATTCTGTTTGGGACGGAGCTTTAGTCCGGTCCTCCTGTCTGTGATTCTGTTTGGGACGGAGCTTTAGTCTTTGTCCTCCTGTCTGTGATTCTGTTTGGGACGGAGCTTTAGTCCGTGTCCTCCTGTCTCTGATTCTGTTTGGGACGGAGCTTTAGTCCTTGTCCTCCTGTCTCTGATTCTGTTTGGGACGGAGCTTTAGTCCGTGTCCTCCTGTCTCTGATTCTGTTTGGGACGGAGCTTTAGTCTTTGTCCTCCTGTCTCTGATTCTGTTTTGGGACGGAGCTTTAGTCGTGTCCTCCTGTCTCTGATTCTGTTTGGGACGGAGCTTTAGTCCGTGTCCTCCTGTCTCTGATTCTGTTTGGGACGGAGCTTTAGTCCGTGTCCTCCTGTCTCTGATTCTGTTTGGGACGTAGCTTTAGTCCGAGTCCTCCTGTCTCTGATTCTTTTTGGGACGGAGCTGTAGTCTTTGTCCTCCTGTCTCTGATTCTGTTTGGGACGGAGCTTTAGTCTTTGTCCTCCTCTCTGATTCTGTTTGGGACGGAGCTTTGTCCGTGTCCTCCTGTCTGTGATTCTGTTTGGGACGGAGCTTTAGTCTTTGTCCTCCTGTTCTGTGATTCTGTTTGGGACGGAGCTTTAGTCTTTGTCCTCCTGTCTCTGATTCTGTTTGGGACGGAGCTTTAGTCTTTGTCCTCCTGTCTCTGATTCTGTTTGGGACGGAGCTTTAGTCTTTGTCCTCCTGTCTCTGATTCTGTTTGGGACGGAGCTTTAGTCCGTGTCCTCCTGTCTCTGATTCTGTTTGGGACGGAGCTTTAGTCCGTGTCCTCCTGTCTCTGATTCTGTTTGGGACGGAGCTTTAGTCTTTGTCCTCCTGTCTCTGATTCTGTTTGGGACGGAGCTTTAGTCTGTGTCCTCCTGTCTCTGATTCTGTTTGGGACGGAGCTTTAGTCCGTGTCCTCCTGTCTCTGATTCTGTTTGGGACGGAGCTTTAGTCTTTGTCCTCCTGTCTCTGATTCTGTTTGGGACGGAGCTTTAGTCCCTGTCCTCCTGTCTCTGATTCTGTTTGGGACGGAGCTTTAGTCCGTGTCCTCCTGTCTCTGAATCTTTTGGGACGAGCTTTAGTCTTCCCCTGCTCTGATTCTGTTTGGGACGGAGCTTTAGTCTTGTCCTCCTGTCTCTGATTCTGTTTGGGACGGAGCTTTAGTCCGTGTCCTCCTGTCTCTGATTCTGTTTGGGACGGAGCTTTAGTCTTTGTCCTCCTGTCTCTGATTCTGTTTGGGACGGAGCTTTAGTCTTTGTCCTCCTGTCTCTGATTCTGTTTGGGACGGAGCTTTAGTCCGTGTCCTCCTGTCTCTGATTCTGTTTGGGACGGAGCTTTAGTCTTTGTCCTCCTGTCTCTGATTCTGTTTGGGACGGAGCTTTAGTCTTTGTCCTCCTGTCTCTGATTCTGTTTGGGACGGAGCTTTAGTCCGTGTCCTCCTGTCTCTGATTCTGTTTGGGACGGAGCTTTAGTCCTTGTCCTCCTGTCTCTGATTCTGTTTGGGACGGAGCTTTAGTCCTTGTCCTCCTGTCTCTGATTCTGTTTGGGACGGAGCTTACGTCCCCTGTCTTGATTCTGTTGGGACGAGCTTAGTCCTTGTCCTCCTGTCTCTGATTCTGTTTGGGACGGAGCTTTAGTCTGTGTCCTCCTGTCTCTGATTCTGTTTGGGACGGAGCTTAGTCTGTCCTCCTGTCTTGATTCTGTTTGGGACCAGCCTGTCCTCCTGTCTGATTCTGTTGGAGGAGCTTTAGTCTTTGTCCTCCTGTCTCTGATTCTGTTTGGGACGGAGCTTTAGTCTTTGTCCTCCTGTCTCTGATTCTGTTTGGGACGGAGCTTAGTCTTTGTCCTCCTGTCTCTGATTCTGTTTGGGACGGAGCTTTAGTCTTTGTCCTCCTGTCTCTGATTCTGTTTGGGACGGAGCTTTAGTCTTTGTCCTCCTGTCTCTGATTCTGTTTGGGACGGAGCTTTAGTCCGTGTCCTCCTGTCTCTGATTCTGTTTGGGACGGAGCTTTAGTCCGTGTCCTCCTGTCTCTGATTCTGTTTGGGACGGAGCTTTAGTCCGTGTCCTCCTGTCTCTGATTCTGTTTGGGACGGAGCTTTAGTCTGTGTCCTCCTGTCTCTGATTCTGTTTGGGACGGAGCTTTAGTCCGTGTCCTCCTGTCTCTGATTCTGTTTGGGACGGAGCTTTAGTCTTTGTCCTCCTGTCTCTGATTCTGTTTGGGACGGAGCTTTAGTCCGTGTCCTCCTGTCTCTGATTCTGTTTGGGACGGAGCTTTAGTCCGTGTCCTCCTGTCTCTGATTCTGTTTGGGACGGAGCTTTAGTCCGTGTCCTCCTGTCTCTGATTCTGTTTGGGACGGAGCTTTAGTCTTTGTCCTCCTGTCCTGTCTTGGATTCAGGGTCGGCAGAGTTTGTCGCCTGTGGAACGCCGCCGCCTCCACTGTGATTCTGTGGAGAAAGGTGACGGTGAGTCAGTGTTGGATCCAACCAGCCAGAGGACAGACTGAGAAGACCACAAACAGAATAAAGGAGACCGTTTCCTGGCTGGCCCAAAACAGGTCAGATTTTAGAGCCAAAGTTTTGCTTTCCATCTGTAAAAACACTCCGATGTCTTCATGATGAGTTCTTCTTCCTCCTTAGGTTCTCCCAGCTACATGACTTCACTCTGTGTCACTGGGCTAATAACGTCGACTTCGCTTTAGAGGTAATTCTGAAGTTCAGATCTGCAGCTTTCTCATGACCTAAAAGTCTCTAAATAATCCTAAAATAAGAAGAAACTACTGATTAGTAAGCGTTATCTTCTGCATGTTGAATCTAAGTTCCATCTGTGTAAATGTAAGCTATCTGACTGATGATTCACTCTGGGATCACTAACTGCTGCCTGGGCGATTGATCAAATTTTAATAGAAATCGTGATTAAAAAGCCTGATTGCAATTAATCCTAATGTGTTTTAATCATTAGGCCAACAGACCAATCCAGTCAAAGCACTGCCTTGTTTTCAAGCTAACTGGCCAATCGAGTCACAGAAAAGACGTACTGCTTAAAAGCAGGAGCCCCCCCCCTGCTGGTAGGTCAAACAACAGTGCCGTGTCAAAAAATTACGGCTGGTGAAGAATTTGAAAGGAAAATGGAGAACAGGGAAGATGATAAAGATGACTAAATAGTTAAGGGTGACCATAGAAGAGAACACGGCCATGATGCTCAGTAGTTGGAAATGATTTGGATGTTTCAGAAAGAACAGCAGCCAGAATAAACCCATCTGTAAAATCTACAGACGGTCCGTTTTAACAAAGATGTGTTATATAACCTATAATCTATTTAAGCACCTGATGTCCCATCATCCCTCTGAGGACAAAGAGACACACGCAGTTCTGAAGGGATGTAGTTAGCAATACAGCAATAGCAGGACGCACGCTCTTTATGCAACATTAACAGTGAAGGCTATATTTAATAGTTTTTATTATTGTTGTTTCAATAGGACTAAATCAGAAGTCGAGATTGTTCAATATAATGAAAGTAATATTCATGAATGTTCCAAACCCTGATAGAAAAATGTAAAAGCAGTCAAACAATGAATAAGATTAGGGGGCGCTGTGTCTGTCTCTGCTGCAGCTTTAGCCTCGGTCGCCTGCTCCATCCCTCATTTATACTCTGCGTTTTCTTTTGAAACAGCCTTAGAATAAATCGTTTGAGCGTCTCTGTTGGGACACAAATCAAACTTTATTTATAAAGCGCTTTTCAAACAGGAAATGCATCTCAAAGCGCTTTAAATAGTAAAATCACCCTACATTAACCACATTCCCATCCCTCCATGCCGATTAAGTTCAAAGCAGTCATAAAGGCCAGGCTGAGGACCCAGGGCGCCCAGAGGAGAGGAGGCTAGTACCCCCACCTCCACCTAAACACTGACCACTGCTCCTGATGCTCCCACAGTGGAAAAACTGGGAGGAAGATTAAAATGTAAAAATGAACATTATAAAAATAACTAGTAAAATATGCAAAGCAATTAGAATAACTATAGTAAGTAATAATCAGATAAAAGCTAGGCTTGCTACATTAGCAAACTATTCCAAATATTTAATCTAAGCTTATCCAGCTCACCAACACAACAGTCTACATATTGGTAACTTTAGCTTTGCTTCTCTGTTTGTCTTTCAGACCATTTCAAAGTTTTGTCCTCATCTTCATTCAGTCCATCTGTCCTACTGCAAAGGTCTGACAGCGAGCGGCGTCCACAGCCTGGGTCTGCACAGCCGCGTCCTGCAGAGGATCAACCTGCAGCATTCAGAGGTACCTGCAGCGCGTCAGCACCAACATCCACGAATCAGCCAAAAGATTGTCCACACAGGAACTGTTTTTCAAAGTAGGAAAGTTTTTAACCCCATGTTGCCCTCGTCTATTTCGTGTTGGGAACATGCTGATGTATTAGCTTGACCTTTAACCCCAAACGCATCATATGCATCATACGTAGTAGCAGCTTAGTGCCACGACAGCCGGACTCATGCACATCGTTAAAAAATGGCAGCTTTAAGCAAAATGGCCGACCATCTGTCTTTAGAGGAATCTTCAGAAAATATGTTCTGAATTTCCTATTTAAAAGCAGCATGCTGAAAATGATTTTTTTAATGATTCTAGGGGGCGCTGTGCAGACATTAGGCCACGCTCACCAAATATTTACATACATATGTGTTTAGGACAGGATTAATATCCATGTTGTTGATTTTGGAGCAGATCAGACAATGTGTGTGCAAATTAGAGCCGTGATTATTTCCATGGCGTGATACGAGGATTGTTGATGCTGACACAGCCTCTTTCTTAACCTCTCAGTTCTGATCACCAAATTATCCCAGCTTCTCCCCACAGCCAGATATTGTTAGGTAAAAGGAGCCAAACACTGAGCTTCCTTAATGAAACGTTGTGCTTCCTGTTGTCAGGGGGCGGGGCTTAGATGACTTTAGTACAGTGTTCAGTGGTGGTATGTGATGACGGCCATGAAGTATCAAACCGCTGGAATTGAAATGAAGTCCAGGTAAATAAATTCCATCCATTATTTATCCTGCTTCTCCATGGAGGGTTGCGGGGGGGGGTCTGGTGCATTTCTCCAGCGGTGAGAGGAGCGGTGCACCTTAGACAGGTCGCCAGTCCATCCATCCCAGTGCGCCCAGTTAGACGCGCGCCATAGAGCCCGATGTGCGCCAAAGATAGAGGTGGTGTGGAAACGGCTTGTTGTGAGAGTCTTCGACTTCTGGTCGCTATAATGGGAGAAATGTTTCCTCGTGTTTAACTTTCTGCCTTAAGTGAATAAGCCTGTGAATATTCTCATTCATCCAGGTGATGGTTATCTCAAGGAAATTTCAATCGAACGCAACTGGACTTGGTAATTTGTCTTTGAAGACCTTCATCAGTTTCATGAACTGATGAAGGTCTTCAAAGACAAATTACTTCCAAGACAAATTACCAAGTCCAGTTGCGTTCGATTGAAATTTCCTTGAGTTAAGAGAATAACGTAATTTCAGTCTCCAATGGAGCAAAGCAGGGATACTGCCTGCAGACCAACAGCTATGATTACCCATGGGGGGTAATCTATTCTGTTCACGGAAAAACAAACAAACTAAAACCTCATGCAAATAACTTCAGCAACAATCTGACTATTGGATAACGAAAAACGAAAAGTGAACATTTACGTTCCATGCCCTGCAGGAACCGCACCAGATATTCTAATAGCACAATCATTTAATTTCACTTTTATGTTTAGTTCTTTGGTCAGCTTGTTTTGATTGAACACTACGTAACAGATGCTATTGAATAGGTATTATCTTGTCAGATGATTGCTGGAGATAAGCAACCCCCCCAATCGCATTACAATTTGACAGATAAAAATAGATTATGCCTGAAGGGCACAGTTATGGGAAAAAAAATGTCTAGCGAGATCTCTTATATATATAAATATATATGTGTGTGCATGTATAATATCTGTGTTAGTGTGGCTGATCACAGCGCCCCCTTTAGGAAATTATGTTCCCACACACTTGCCCATGAATAAGAAGATGCGACGACAAACAAGCAGGCTAGTGATGATAAATGTCCACCATCAGTAGATCCATTAATAAAATAAGGAAGAACATGAACTTTACAGTAAGAACGATTTATTGAATAAAATGATCTGTGCTTTGTATTAAATAGCTTTGATGAGGAGGTCAAAGAGAAAAGCACTGATTTAATTTTATACCTCGTCTCCACTGAGCGGCTCGGTTTGCTGCTTTATGGTTTGATGTATTTAGGAGAGTGTTTCCAGACCTACAGGGGGCGCAGGAGTAGAGCGGCACGGCTCAGTTAAATAGGCTGCACCGAACCAGATATAACGTAGTTATAATAGAAATAATGTAGTAGGAGTAGCCTTTATTCTGGACACTCAGACCTACATCATACAAATAGGCAACAACACAAAACTAAAAGCTGAAATGACCATGTTTATAAATGAGTGTAACCTGTTACAGTCTAAAGCTGCATTCAGACCGCATCCGTTGGATACATCGAGAAACGGATGAAGTTTGACGTATGTACTTTTTTTGCTTCCATCGCCTGCTTCTGAGGAAAAAACAACGCATGGGCGGGGCTTCCTCTGTGCCGCACGTTCTGAACTATGGTGGATCGTAACCAGAGAGTGGCTTGGCTTTATTAGCTAGATAAAGCTAGACAACGTTGACATCGGGTTCATCAGAGCCCATTATTCAGATGCGTTCTGAGTTTGGGGAGTTTAACCATTTGCTCCAGGAGCTGCTTATGGATGAGGTTCGCTTTCAGTGCTACTTCCGTCTGTCCCGCGCCTAATTTTATGACCTCCTGGGCCGCATCGGAGCTTAAATCTCCTACCAGGACATCAACTACAGGTTCTCTGTTCCTCCTTAGGAGCGCCTGTCCATCTGTCTTTGGTAAGTTTTATTTCTGATTGTTGAAATCTGTGTTTGTTGAAAATGTTTTCACTGGGCCCGCGCTTCATTACAGATACGGCGTATAGTGACATCACTACTGTGAGAAGCTCTGATTGGTTGCCACACTGCGTTAACTGTGTTTGATCCGTCAAAGGTTCAGCTTGCTGAACTTCTGTGACGCATGCGTTGGTACGTTGCCATAGGAAACACAAGCGTCGTTGACGGAGCCAACGTACTCAGTTCAACGCAGAGCCCTTGACGGACCTCTGACATACTCCACCATAGACTTTACATGTAATCTTGCCGCAGCTGACGCAGACCAAATGTGCGGTGTGAATGCAGCTTAAGAGAGAAGGCGAATGTTGTACCAATATTTGTGGTAGTAATTTAATCATCCAGAAGAAGCGTTTGATTAAAGCGCCTGAGGTGAACCATGTAATGTAATAATCGGCCGGTTAACGGTTAGTGGATCTAAACAGCCACCTGATTTGCCCTTCCTTTGCTGCAGTTTCAGGTTGAAGCAGTGGTGGACTACCTGGAGAAGCACGGGAAGCAGATCAGACAGATGCTCTTCACTCGCAGCCATAAGAATGACAAAGTTCTGGCAGCCATCACAGTGAGGCTGCTTCCTCCTTGTGGTTTTATAAGCTGCCTGCTGGGAAACACTCAGATGGGGCTCTACTTGCAAACTGATGCTCATGTCTTTACAGAAAGGGTTCTGTCCTGATTTGGAGCTGTTGGAAGTTAACAAGAAGCTGGACAGTAAAGACACAGAACTTTCGGTTTGCTTTCAGTCTCTGCAGAAGGCCTGCCCCAAACTGAAGGTAAGAACTGCCTACTTTAACTAAATGAGACAGAAGTTCCCTGTGTGGATCTGATGTAGAATTCATCTGCGCTGATATGAGTTAAGTTTCCAAACGTTCTCAGGCCTCCTCACACATCCCAGCTTCATCAGAGCTGATCTGGATCACCCGATTCCCAAGTAACGTCAGGCCATGCCTTAAAGCACACCTGATACTGTCCTAATCTGCAGCACATATAGAAAGAAGGTTTCTGCACCTCCACCATCAGTATTCTTATTTCCTCAGCGGTGTGAAGCGATGAAGGAGAAGGTGCTTTGTGTGCAGAGCAGGTCATCCTGGGTAATAGATGGTAACTGGTGCAGCACCACTCCTTGTATCTGTTTATATCCTTATTCTTATTGATCCGTCTGCCGCCTTTGACACGGTCTACCACCACATTCTGATAATGCAGCTGGTACAGTCTGCAGAAATAACAGCCTCTGCGGTTGACTGGTTCTGCTCCTATCTTCAGGAACAAAGCTTCTGTGTGATGCTTGATGAAAATCTCTCATCTGCACCTCTTCCGTTGGGTTCTCGGGGTCCAGATTTACTCTCTAAACCTCAGGTTTCTCTTCTGTCACTCTTCCTATGCTATAATGATATCAAGAAGAGGCTGACCGCTTCTTCCTGTTGTTTAATGTATTAACAGGTTTTGTTCTTCCAATGAAGGCGAATCCAAAAATTTAAGCCTATTTTATGTAAAAAGTATTTGGAAACAGTCATACTTCCCCCAAATAAAGAGGTGAAAGGGCGTTCTCAGTGTGTTCCCCCAAACTTCAGAACGAGTTCCCTCTCCCCATCAAACAATCCCCAGCCCCACACCATGGACGTTTTTAAAACTCGTTTAAAGACATTTTTTTTTAAACCTAGCTTTTAGTTCGTCACAGCTCGCCTACCTTTTATTGTTGCATTTATCCTTTATGTGTTTTATGACCCTCGCTTTGGATTTTACATTCTGTTTTTTATGTCTTTACTAATTTTCTACTACGTATGTTACTGAAGGTCTTTCCTTATTGTTGGCTCTTGTTGTACAGCGCCTTGGTTGACTGTTATGTCGTGTGTAAAGCGCTTTATAAATAAAGTGGTATGGTATATCTCTGTGAATGCAGTCAGACATAAAACCCAAAATCTGTTCTTCATGGATCCTTCCTCATGGATATAAACAAATTTTAAACTGAGTTTTTCCCCTAAAATGATTTTTTTTCCCTCTCAATGTGTCTATAAGGTACCAGACTTTCTTCCTGGTCTGCTTATCTAATCATCTTCTTTTCTCACTTTGTTTCAGATCTTCCGGATGTTTAACATCCAGATCCAGCACAAAGCGATGCGTAAAAGAGACGAGTCAGAAGTGGGCTTCCCATTGCTGGAGGAGTTCTGCATCGCCAACACAGAGTATTCCTACATGACCGACCAGGTTCTGCTGGATATTCTGTTCGGCTCCACCAAGCTGCGAGTGTTGGACCTGCGAGGCTCCACTCGGATCACAACCTGTGGTCTGGCACAGTTACCATGTCAAAGTGTGTAAAAAGACGACACTTTTCTGCTTTTACTGTTTACATGCTGACTGAACAAGTTGTTAAATCAAGATCTGGGAGTCTGCACTAGCTTAGCGCTGTAGTTAGCACCACAAATATAACTTTAATCCTCGTTACGTCGGTTATAAACCAACTCTTAGTGCCGGCTCTTTGAAGTGACCAATCAGAACCAGAGCCACTTTCTTTTATTCTTTGTTTTCAAGCTGCACATGATTGGTATACTTATACTATGTGTTGAGCAGCGTCTGAGGGACCGCAGAGAGCAGCAGAGGGCGGTAGAGCGAGGGGGTCCGGGGGTACAGACCCGGGTAGCGCCACAAACAGAGAAGCAGGAGGGAGAGGGTAAAATAAGAAACCTGGACAAAACATGCTAGAAAAGTGAGAAAATAAGTGACAGCAGGTAACGCACAGCTAAATATAGATGCATCTCATTAACAGCAGCTACAGAAAGTATTCAGACCCATTTAAATTGTTCACCCTTTGTTTCATTGTAGCCTTTTGCTAAAATCAAAAACATTAATTTTATTTCTAATCAAGAATCTCAGCACCCATCTGTAACATTTTTTAACTATCTCATGGTTATAAGTATTCATACCCTTTGCTCAGTATTGAGTAGAATCAGCCTGTTGAATTAGTACAGCCATGAGTCTGAATGATACAACCAGTTTTTCCCACCAGGATTTAGGGATCCTCTGCTGTTCTTCCTGCAGATCCTCTCCAGTTCTGTCAGGTTGGATGGTAATGTTGGTGGCGGCCATTTTCAGGTCTCTAGCTCAGGGTTCTGGCTGGTCTGGCCCAGAACGGTCTCAGAGTTGTTCTGAAGCCACTCCTTAGTTATTGTAGCTGTGAGCTTATAGGGTATCAGTCTGACGTCCTGAGCACAGTGTTTTTTGGCTTTCATATGTCTCACACTGAAGAGAGGCTTCCATCGGCCCAATCTGCTGGAAAGCCCCGACTGATTGAAGGCTGCAGTGATAGATGACTTGGTGGAACTTTCTCCCATCTTACTACTACATCTCTGGAGCTCAACCACAGTGATCTTTGGGTTTTTCCTAACCTCTCTCACCAAGGCTCTTTTCCCACTAATGCTCAGTTTGGCTGGATGTCCAGGTCTTGGAAGAGGTCTGGTCGTTCCAACCTTCTCACATTCGAGGATTATGTAGGCCATTGTGCTCTTAGGAACCTTTACTCCTTTACATAAACTCTTCTGTAACCTTGGCCAGATCTGTGCCTTGCCACAATTCTGTCTCTGAGCACCTTGGGCAGTTCCCTCTACCTCATGATTTTAATTTGCTCTGACATGCACTGTGAGCTGTAAAGCCTTATATAGACAGGTGTTTGCATTTACTAATCAAGTCCAATTTCAATTCAGTTTATTTTTATTGCGCCAACTCACAACAAATGTCATCTCAATCCATTTATCCAAACATTCCAACCAGTTAAAAGTTTTCTATGTAAGGAATCCCAGCAGATTGTGCTGAGTAATTGATGTGAGGTTGTACCCGGATCATGCAGACTCCAACCACAGCAATTCCTCAGCAATCCCTCATACTGAGCAAGCATGTAGCGACAGTGTAGAGGAAAAACTCCCCTTTAACAGGAAGAAACCTCCAACAGAACCAGAACCAGAACCTGGATCAGTACAAGCGGTCATCTGCCACGACCGTCTGGGGGTCTGAGAATACAGAGAAGAAACAGCATGGAGGATGCTCGGTGACTTTGAGCATCATCTGGACCAATGTTCCCCATCCAGCAGGGGGTGCTGTAGCTGAGCAGGATACCAGACCATGTGGAGCTTCTATGGGGAGAAAAACACTGAGAGAAAACTGGATTAAAAATCACAATAACAGCAGAAAATATATATCTGGAGAGTAGTAGGAGAGAAAAGTAGCAGAGAGAGGAAAAGTGGTCAGTCTGTCCTCCAACAGTCTAAGCCTATAGCAGCATAACTACTAAAATATCTCAGGATAACCTAAACCATTATAACTATATGCTTTATCAAAAAGGAAGGTTTTAAGTCTAGTCTTAAAAACAGACAGAGTATCTGCCTCATGGACTAAAACTGGGAGCTGGTTCCACAGGAGAGGAGCTGATAACTAAAAGATCTGCCTCCTTTTCTATCTTTTAGAAATAGTAGGAATACCAGTAGACCTGCATTCTGAGAACAAAGTGCTCTGTTAGGAACATATGGAACAATTAGATCTCTGATGTACGATGGAGCTGATTATTAAGGGCTTTATACGTAAGGAGGAGGATCTTAAACTCTATTCTGGATTTAACAGGGAGCCAAAAGCAGAAAGTTCAGAGTCCTCCAGGTTTTTAAGTCTTCGAGACATGCTAGTAATTTACCTGATTTATTTGATTAATCTGAATTTTTGGTTGAATATTGTTGTGTATTATAGGCATAACTGGAAATTCATACCATGTTGTCTAGTTATTTTATATTATTTATATTATAATATTTTATATTTATAATTATTATTTTATTATTTTATATCATTTTTTGAAGCATATATATATATATATATATATATATATATATATATATAGTAAAGAGAATCGGTCCAGTCACAGAACCCTGTGGTACTCCACCAGTAACCCTTGAGTGTGAAGATTTATCACTAACATGAACAAACTGGAATCTGTTGGACATATATGATTTAAACCAGCCTAGTGCTGTTCCCTTTATCCCTACAACATGTTCAAGCCTTTACAAGACCCTTTAACACTTGTACTGCAGACAAATTTTCCAGGTTAGAAAGGAATCATTTAAGTGTGTAGAGCGCCATTTTCTCTCCAGTTTCCTAGTATTCTGCTTTAAAGTACGTAACTCTGCACTAAACCAGGGAGCCAGCCTCCTATGGCTGATTACCTTCTGTTTTAAGGGGGCTACACTGTCTAGTGCCAAACGCAGTGAGGAAGTAATACTTTGAACCAGACCATCAATATCTGAAGGGTTAGAGTTGGAATTACTGCCATCCACTGTGGTATTCTAAGACACATACGAAAACAAGAATGGAACAGATTCTTTAAAACTTGTTACAGCACTAGCTACGTGTACATGTGCAACATTTCATTAATCCGATCATAGTTTGGATTAGAATTTTCCATCGATCCAATTATGACAAGTTTTTACATTCATTATGTGTCTGAATGGAATAAATCATTTTGACTTGTGCAGAACTATCTAAACTACCAGTAACGGCGGTAGAAGAAGAACTAGACTTCCGTTGTAAACAAACATGGCTGCGCCCATTTGAAATGGAGGACTTTGATGTTCTTCACAGCATGCTTTTATTTTATTTTTTCTAGTGATGGTTTTATATCCACAAGCCTTTATTGTTATGTACACTATCGAATTACAACCGCATCCCTTATTTAGGCCAAGGTATTGTACGTCTATGCTTGACTTAATATGCACAGGAATTTAAAACAGAATACGTGACAGAATACAGAATACAGAATACATGCAAATGAACACATGCTAAGGAACACATACTAATGATGAACACATGCTAATGGTGAACACATGCTTAAGGAAGACATGCTAATGGAGAACACATGCTTAAGGAAGACATGCTAATGGTGAACACATGCTAATGAACACATGCTAATGGTGAACACATGCTAATGGTGAACACATGCTAATGGTGAACACATGCTAATTATGAACACATGCTAAGGAACACATACTAATAATGAACACATGCTAATGGTGAACACATGCAAAGGAACATATGCTAATTATGAACCCATGCTAATGAACACATGCTAAGGTTGAACACATGCTAAGGAACACATGCTAATTATGAACACATTTAAATGAACACATGCTAAGGTTGAAGACATACTAAGGAACACATGCTAAGGAACACATGCGAATTATGAACACATGCTAATGAACACATACTAATGAACACATGCTAAGGAACACATGCTAAGGTTGAACACATGCTAAGTAACACATGCTAAGTAACACATGCTAAGGAACACATGCTAATTATGAACAGATGCTAATGAACACATGCAAATGAACACATACTAATGAACACATGCTAAGGAACACGTGCTTATTTATGAACACATGCTAATTATGAACACATGCTAATTATGAACACATTCTAATTATGAACACATGGTAAGGAACACATGCAAATGAACACATACTAATGAACACATGCTAATGTTGAACACATGCTAATTATGAACACATGCTAATTATGAACACATGCTAATTATGAACACATGGTAAGGAGCACATGCAAATGAACACATACTAATGAACACATGCTAATGTTGAACACATGCTAATGTTGAACACATGCTAATTATGAACACATGGTAAGGAACACATGCAAATGAACACATACTAATGAACACATGCTAATGTTGAACACATGCTAAGGAACACATGCTAAGGAACACATGCTAAGGAACACATGCTAAGGAACACATGATAAGGAACACGTGCAAATGAACACATACTAATGAACACATGCTAAGGAACACATGCTAAGGTTGAACACATGCTAAGGAACACATGCTAATGAACACATGCTAAGGAACACATGCTAAGGTTGAACACACGCTAAGGAACACATGCTAAGGAACACATGCTAATTATGAACACATGCTAATGAACACATGCAAATGAACACATACTAATGAACACATGCCAAGGAACACATGCTAATTATGAACACATGCTAATGAACACATGCAAATGAACACATACTAATGAACACATGCTAAGGAACACGTGCTTATTTATGAACACATGCTAATTATGAACACATTCTAATTATGAACACATGGTAAGGAACACATGCAAATGAACACATACTAATGAACACATGCTAATGTTGAACACATGCTAAGGAACACATGCTAAGGAACACATGCTAAGAACACATGCTAATGAACACATGCTAAGGAACACATGCAAATGAACACATACTAATGAACACATGCTAATGTTGAACACATGCTAATGTTGAACACATGCTAATTATGAACACATGCTAATTATGAACACATGCTAAGGAACACATGCTAATGAACACATGCTAATGAACACATGCTAAGGAACACATGCTAATTATGAACACATGCTAATGAACACATGCAAATGAACACATGCTAAGGAACACGTGCTTATTTATGAACACATGCTAATTATGAACACATTCTAATTATGAACACATGGTAAGGAACACATGCAAATGAACACATACTAATGAACACATGCTAATGTTGAACACATGCTAATGTTGAACACATGCTAATGTTGAACACATGCTAAGGAACACATGCTAAGGAACACATGCTAAGGAACACATGCTAAGGTTGAACACATTCTCACGTCTAAGGGTCGTTTATTGGTCTAGTAGGTAGAATCTGCAGAGAACACACTCATACACAGAAAGTTTCACCACTCTGCAACCCAAGCTAAAATGTTGATTTTTCTAAAACATTATTTATTTTTATTATTTAGAATTATTACATTAACTTGTTCTATTTTACTTTTATATTACCCTATTAGGGTTTTGTATATCCATCCAGATAACCCTAACCCCAAAACAAATTATATTACGTTTTTAATAACTAATAAAACACAGAAATGTTTCTAATGATTTTTAGTTTAGTTTACTCATGAAAGAAAGATTTTATAGAAACTTATAGAAGTTGCTGTGGGATGGCAGATAGAATTACGGTAGCTGAAAGGAGACCTTTGCTGATCAGTTCTTCTTTTCTAAACGTCTTCCAGAGCTGGAGTGTCTGTTCTGGGGTCAATATTTTACTAAAAACATCGGCTTCACGTCTGTGAAGAAGAACCTCCACCTGCTGATGGAGAAGTGGGGCCAGACTCTGCGGCAGCTCGACATCACCAATCAGCCTTTTACTGAGGCCGACCTGGAGGTGGCGCTGACGTTCCTTCCTCAGGTGGCTGAAGCAGACACACTGCTCTCTCTGAACCTCAGCGGCACCAAGATCACGTCTCAGGCTCTCAGGTAAAACTTTATACTCTATAACCTTAAAACCCTACACTGCGGTGCAAAGAGTATACAACTATATGTATTTTTGTTTATGAATGTTGGTTAACTGTATCCTTTCAGTACATGTCGGAGTGAGTTACCGTTGCGTTAAAGTGCGCATTGTTCAGTTAAAGTGATGTTTTCCGACTTAAATTAGTGCTAACTCATTAGCGGAAGTAGCTATATGAACCTTCACAATAAGAGTTTGTGTTCCTTCTTAACATTGATGAATGGGAGAGTTTTATCTGCGTGTTTACTTATGGGAAAATTGTCAGTTGTGACATTTGATTAATAAGTCTAAACTTTTTGATTTATGTGATGTTTGACACAGTCTGAGTTTATTGATCATTTTGGTTTGAGCTACCTTGGTTGTATTTGTTATTATTTTTCATAGGAGACCGAACATACATGTATCTCCCTCACATTTATACCATCCTAACCTGTATCACCATCTCCCCATCACTAATTAAACTCCAGTTAAGGCTCTTAATATTGGGGGGGGTCCATAGCACAGAAACGACTAACGACCTTCTGCTTGTTGCTGATTTCAGTCTCCTCTCAATCCTGACCCATCTCAAACTAAATGCAGCCTTTAACACCATTTGCCATTCCATCCTTCTCACCAGATTATCACTACTTGGTGTCTCCGGCATTCCTCCAGCCTGGTATCATTCATACCTCTCCACTCACACTCAATTTATTCAACTCGAATCTTTCCAATCCCAGCCTTCCCCCGTCATTTCCGGTGTGCCCCAGGGTTGTCCTACAACTTTCTTAAATTAAATGACAATAAAAAGGAAATTCTTCTTTATCCAAAGTTGATCAATTCTCCCTTTCAATCGACAACTCTCTCGTGTTCCCCTCTTCTCAGGTTAAGAGTCTTGGTGTCATTCTTAACAGCACACTATCATACAAATCATGTATCAATAACGCTACTCGGGCGGCATACTTTCATCTTCGTAATATAAATCGTCTTTTTCCCTCCCTTTCCAAACACACTTCTACTATTCTGGTTCACAATCTTGTTCCGTCCTGTTAACACTACTGTTATTCCATTCTTTCTGATCTTCCACTAAAATCCCTCCATGAACTCCAACTTTTCCAGAATTCAGCTGCATATATTATCATCACTGCTACTCCTGCCTTTCAGCACATTCTGCTCCTGTAGATTCAAGGCCCCTCCCTACCTGTCAGACCTCCTTCTTATTGTTTCCTCAGTTCCTCCTGTAATCATCTCACTGTGTCCCGGTTTCGCCTCATCACTTTGAGGAGCAGAGCCTTCAGCTGCTCTGTTTCGGAACTCTTTACCGCCCTCATACGGACTTTTTTTCCACTTTTCAAAACACATTTGTTCAGGATAGCCTACTCTCTGAAACTACACTGTTTAATTTTACTGGTCGTTTAACTTTTTTATTGTCTGTGTTTACTTTGTTTCTGGTAAACTGTCCTTGGCTGTCCTGAAAGGCCTTTATACCCTATAACTTTCCATGAGCTCCAGTTAGTTCATAATTCAGCAGCACGTATCATAACCACATCTCCACCATCCTGCAACAGCTCCATTAGCTTCCGGTTCATAACAGGATTGAGCTCAAAATCTTCGTACTCGCCTTTAAGGCCATCCATAACCTCCCCCCTCCACCTGGTCCTCCTCCTCCACCCATCTCTCCATCCCCTCTGTACGCCTCAGGGAGTAGCGCCTCCTGCTGCTCTGCTCCTAAGCTCTGGGACTATCTTCCCACTTCACACTAGGAACATTAACTCACTTACAGAATACAAAACAAAACTCACCTGTTCAACGTGTCCTACCTACCGTGACATCTACAGTGTCCCGTTTATTTGTGCCATTTCTTATCTACGTTTTATTTATTGATTTATTCTCATTGTGTTTTTATTGTGAACAGCGATCTTGGTTGTTCAGAAAGGCGCTTTTAAGTAAAATGCATTATTATTATTATTAATTTGAGACACAAGGCTATCGGGAAGGTCTGATCAGATTACCCTAAAGTTCTGATAGTTGAAACCTACTTAAAGCACACTGATGATTTCTAATATGATCTGTTCACTAGATGTAAAGATCATAAATAGCCTTAACAATCTTAACTCACTTCTTTCTTCTATTTTCTCTCAGAAATTAAGTTTATTTTTAAAAGAGTTTTAATGAACTAACTAAAAATGAAGTCATGAAGACGGAACCAATTAGAAGGGTCTTTATACTATTTTATATCACATAAATATTACTGTAAATTATTAAATTATTCCTTTTTTCTCTTACTTTCATATACCTTTGGTTTTAACCTGTAGCTAAATAGTTATTATCCACCACTTTCCAACTTCTGCAGTTTTTCTATGCGATCTCTTTCTGACAGATTTATCCTCCTTTAGTGATTCTGCTGTTAAATATCGTCTAGTTTTATTATAAAGTATAAAGCTGTAGTAAACAAAATCACAGGAGGTTTCCTTCCTGTATTCATTCATGCCGTAGAGTTATTAGGAGATCTAAAATGTCCAGTTCTCTCTGTCTGTTACTACAGGTCAGTCGTTGAACAAATGACGGCTCTGAACTACCTTAATCTTTCATCGTGTCGCAATCTTCCAAGAGGAGTGAAAAAGATCTACCGCCGGCGAGAAGAAATACTGGAGCTGTTGGACAATCTGCACTGAGTCTCTTCTTCAGCAGATTGTTGGTGCTTCAAGCCTTTTATAATGTTGGACTTTATTCTTGATTCTCTTCTAAATGCTGTAATTTTAAACATTTTAAACAGTTCTAGAAGACATGAAAGGAGGTTAGATAAGCAGTTGATACTGTACTAACTTCACATCTGAGTCTAGCTTTATTTCATAACATGTCGGCTATTTAGACGTTGACAATTAACTCTGGATTCTTGATATGATTTGAAATGTCTGATTATTGTTTTAACTTTCTGTTGTGACCAAAGTATTTTTTAAACAAAAGTAAAAAAAAAAATTTCCTCAAACAGTGTAGTTGTCTTTCGTTCCAGTACACTCTAAATAAATAATTCAGGGGCTTAGTAATTATCATTATAAATTAGATGACCTTCATTAAATCTCTGAAAATCACCAAAGGGGTTTCTTGAATTGGATATAATTAAAAATGCCTAAATATTCAACACCAGTTTGTGTTGAACTGAGCTGTACTAGATGTACTCAATATCTCTGTTTGAAATGTAATCAAAATAACTGAGAGACTGTTATTCATACTTATCAGTATCTTGAACTACAATTATACTATATTATATACTTCGTGGTCTAACAATAACTGCAGGATAAAAGTTATATTTCAGGACAAGTTAATATTGTATGACACCAATGGTAACATTTTATCATATAAATGTCTATCCCAGAAGTTGAAAGCTTTGAAATAGCATGATATAATCCCTTTAAAAATTGTAAACATTGACTTATTGTTGAATTTCAATTTTTTTTGGTACGTATGAAAATCTTAATCTAGTGCTTAATCAAGCACTAGATTTAAAACACAAAGTATAACTAAAGAAAAAAATTTTAACAATAAACAACACAGAAAAAGACGAAAATAAACATTTTATTAAGCCTTGTGAAACAAAAACAGGGAAAGTATTCCATTATTGCAGTTATTTTCACCAAGACAAAATAAGTTTTTACCCCGGGAAAAGAATGAAAAAAATCAAATGTATGCCAAAAAAACAACAAAAAACTGCTTACATCAAAGAAAGATTATTACTAACCCTTCCCAAACAGACCAACTGTCTAAACTGATGAAAATCGTGTCTTAGAAAAATATGAAAACAAACCCTATCAAAATAAATGTTCACTTTGGGTTTCAAGTTTGTACAACCAACTTTTTTTGGAAAAATGTCAATCTTGATTGCAGCTGTAATTTATGTCAAACAAAAGTAACTTAACCATTGCAGAATTAGATGTTCTGTTTGCAGTAAAATTCTTGTGAAATCACTGTAGCCTCATTTTGGATGTATGGCAAGAAGGTTTGGCTTATTTTTTCAGTGAGAGTAGACTGAGGCCTGTGACGGGATCTGTAATGCACCTTTCAATCAGTTGGAGGTATGTAAGGTTTTCTTTGGTGTTGGGGTCAAAGAAACCCTTGGTGTCGTCATCAGGATCAGATAAGATCTGGTTCATTTCTTCATCAAAATAACCTCTTTGGTACGCCACCTCTACCGGCACTCTGTGACTATGGACTGGATCAATTATTCCTCCGGTTGCTATTTGTGCTTCAAGAAGTCGAATTCCGTGATCCTTGACTATCAGGTCTTTCTTCAAGGCTTGGAACAAAGAAATGGTGTTCCCAGTGTAGGGATCTTTGTATCCTGTAACAGCTCTTTCTGCTGAAAGGAGCTTGTCCTTCCACTCTTTGCCAACCAGTTTCTGGTCTACAGCTTCCTCTACAGGAAGTTTCTTGTTGTTTACTGGGTCAATGACAAAGCCAGTAGCAGCTTGGGCTTCTAGCAGAACCAGAGAGGTACCAGGAGTCAGTAGACCTCGGCTTTTGGCCTCATAGATACTCAACGTCTGTTTAGTGGACTGTATGTGCACTCCTGCAATGCTGTTGGTTCCTTCAAGGTATTTACGCACCGAGTCCATTTTACTGACTTCATCCACGGTGACTGTTCCAGCCTGAATTTTATTGTAGAGCTTGTCATCAATGATGTTTGTAATAACTAGCTCAGACAAGTCTACATCTTTTCTGATTCCCTTGAAGGTATTTTTTTCCGTGTTCTTGGTCGTGGTGACTGTTGTTGATGTTATTTCCTTTGTTTCTATTGTTGTGGTCTGCTGCCTAATGATGGTCAAAATGATTTCCAAAAAGCTTTCGATGGTGAGTGTTCCAGCTTTGAACTGCTGGACAAGGTCTCTCCTTTTTTCTTCTGTGATGTATTTGGAGTAAAGCAAATCCCAAAGAGAAACTGTGGTCCCCTTGTATTTCCCTTCAGCTCTGGTTGTTGTTGTAGACTTGAGAATGAGCTTTGTGGCCTCATCAACAAAGAAGTAGAACTCTCCTTTATTCACAATGACCAGTAAGCTGAGACCCGTGACGGGATCTGTAATGCACCTTTCAATCAGTTGGAGGTATGTAAGGTTTTCTTTGGTGTTGGGGTCAAAGAAACCCTTGGTGTCGTCATCAGGATCAGATAAGATCTGGTTCATTTCTTCATCAAAATAACCTCTTTGGTACGCCACCTCTACCGGCACTCTGTGACTATGGACTGGATCAATTATTCCTCCGGTTGCTATTTGTGCTTCAAGAAGTCGAATTCCATGATCCTTGACTATCAGGTCTTTCTTCAAGGCTTGGAACAAAGAAATGGTGTTCCCAGTGTAGGGATCTTTGTATCCTGTAACAGCTCTTTCTGCTGAAAGGAGCTTGTCCTTCCACTCTTTGCCAACCAGTTTCTGGTCTACAGCTTCCTCTACAGAAAGTTTCTTGTTGTTTACTGGGTCAATGACAAAGCCAGTGGCAGCTTGGGCTTCTAGCAGAACCAGAGAGGTACCAGGAGTCAGTAGACCTCGGCTTTTGGCCTCATAGATACTCAACGTCTGTTTAGTGGACTGTATGTGCACTCCTGCAATGCTGTTGGTTCCTTCAAGGTATTTACGCACCGAGTCCATTTTACTGACTTCATCCACGGTGACTGTTCCAGCCTGAATTTTATTGTAGAGCTTGTCATCAATGATGTTTGTAATAACTAGCTCAGACAAGTCTACATCTTTTCTGATTCCCTTGAAGGTATTTTTTTCCGTGTTCTTGGTCGTGGTGACTGTTGTTGATGTTATTTCCTTTGTTTCTATTGTTGTGGTCTGCTGCCTAATGATGGTCAAAATGATTTCCAAAAAGCTTTCGATGGTGAGTGTTCCAGCTTTGAACTGCTGGACAAGGTCTCTCCTTTTTTCTTCTGTGATGTATTTGGAGTAAAGCAAATCCCAAAGAGAAACTGTGGTCCCCTTGTATTTCCCTTCAGCTCTGGTTGTTGTCGTAGACTTGAGAATGAGCTTTGTGGCCTCATCAACAAAGAAGTAGAACTCTCCTTTATTCACCAATGACCCAGTAAGCTGAGACCCGTGACGGGATCTGTAATGCACCTTTCAATCAGTTGGAGGTATGTAAGGTTTTTCTTTTTGTGTTGTGGGGTCAAAGAAACCCTTGGTGTCGTCATCAGGATCAGTATAAGACTCTGGTTCATTTCTTCATCAAAATAACCTCTTTGGTACGCGACCTCTACCGCACACTCTGTGACTATGGGACTGGATCAATTATTCCTCGGTATGCTATTTGTGCTTCAAGAGAGTCGAATTCCGCTTGATCCTTGACTATCAGGTGCTTTCTTCAAGGGCTTGGAACAAAAGAAATGGTGTTTCCCAGTGTACGGGATCTTTGTATCCTGTAACAGCTCTTTCTGCTGAAAGGAGCTTGTGCCTTCCACTCTTTGCCTACCAGTTTCTGGTCTACAGCTTCCTCTACAGAAAAGTTTCTTGTTGTTTACTGGGTCAATGACAAAGCCAGTGGCAGCTTGGGCTTCTAGCAGAACCAGGAGAGGTTACCAGGAGTCAGTTAGACCTCGGCTTTTTGGCCTCATAGATACTACAACGTCTGTTTAGTGGACTGTATGTGCACTCCTGCCAATGCTGTTGGTTCCTTCAAGGTATTTACGCACCGAGTCCATTTTACTGACTTCATCCACGGTGACTGTTCCAGCCTGAATTTTTATTGTAGAGCTTGTCATCAAATGATGTTTGTAATAAACTAGCTCATGACAAGTCTACATCTTTTTCTGATTCCCTTGAAGGTATTTTTTTTCCGTGTTCTTGGTCGTGGTGACTGTTGTTGATGTTATTTCCTTTGTTTACTATTGTTGTGGTCTGCTGCCCTAATGATGGTCAAAATGATTTCCAAAAAGCTTTCGATGGTGAGGAGTGTTCCAGCCTTTGAACTGCTGGACAAGGTCTCTCCCTTTTTTCTTCTGTGATGTATTTGGAGTAGGTAAAGCAAAATCCCAAAGGAGAAACTGTGGTCCCCTTGTATTTCCCTTCCAGCTCTGGTTGTTGTCGTAGACTTGAGAATGAGCTTTGTGGCCTCATCAACAATAGAAGTAGAAACTCTCCTTTATTCACAATGACCCAGTAAGCTGAGACCCGTGACGGGATCTGTAATGCATCCTTTCAATCAGTTGGAGGTATGTAAGGTTTTTCTTTTGGTGTTGGGGGTCAAAGAAACCCTTTGGTGTCGTCATCAGGATCAGATAAGATCTGGTTCATTTCTTCATCAAAATAACCTCTTTGGTACGCCACCTCTACCGGCACTCTGTGACTATGGACTGGATCAATTATTCCTCCGGTTGCTATTTGTGCTTCAAGAAGTCGAATTCCGTGATCCTTGACTATCAGGTCTTTCTTCAAGGCTTGGAACAAAGAAATGGTGTTCCCAGTGTAGGGATCTTTGTATCCTGTAACAGCTCTTTCTGCTGAAAGGAGCTTGTCCTTCCACTCTTTGCCAACCAGTTTCTGGTCTACAGCTTCCTCTACAGAAAGTTTCTTGTTGTTTACTGGGTCAATGACAAAGCCAGTGGCAGCTTGGGCTTCTAGCAGAACCAGAGAGGTACCAGGAGTCAGTAGACCTCGGCTTTTGGCCTCATAGATACTCAACGTCTGTTTAGTGGACTGTATGTGCACTCCTGCAATGCTGTTGGTTCCTTCAAGGTATTTACGCACCGAGTCCATTTTACTGACTTCATCCACGGTGACTGTTCCAGCCTGAATTTTATTGTAGAGCTTGTCATCAATGATGTTTGTAATAACTAGCTCAGACAAGTCTACATCTTTTCTGATTCCCTTGAAGGTATTTTTTTCCGTGTTCTTGGTCGTGGTGACTGTTGTTGATGTTATTTCCTTTGTTTCTATTGTTGTGGTCTGCTGCCTAATGATGGTCAAAATGATTTCCAAAAAGCTTTCGATGGTGAGTGTTCCAGCTTTGAACTGCTGGACAAGGTCTCTCCTCTTTTCTTCTGTGATGTATTTGGAGTAAAGCAAATCCCAAAGAGAAACTGTGGTCCCCTTGTATTTCCCTTCAGCTCTGGTTGTTGTTGTAGACTTGAGAATGAGCTTTGTGGCCTCATCAACAAAGAAGTAGAACTCTCCTTTATTCACAATGACCAGTAAGCTGAGACCTGTGACGGGATCTGTAATGCACCTTTCAATCAGTTGGAGGTATGTAAGGTTTTCTTTGGTGTTGGGGTCAAAGAAACCCTTGGTGTCGTCATCAGGATCAGATAAGATCTGGTTCATTTCTTCATCAAAATAACCTCTTTGGTACGCCACCTCTACCGGCACTCTGTGACTATGGACTGGATCAATTATTCCTCCGGTTGCTATTTGTGCTTCAAGAAGTCGAATTCCGTGATCCTTGACTATCAGGTCTTTCTTCAAGGCTTGGAACAAAGAAATGGTGTTCCCAGTGTAGGGATCTTTGTATCCTGTAACAGCTCTTTCTGCTGAAAGGAGCTTGTCCTTCCACTCTTTGCCAACCAGTTTCTGGTCTACAGCTTCCTCTACAGGAAGTTTCTTGTTGTTTACTGGGTCAATGACAAAGCCAGTAGCAGCTTGGGCTTCTAGCAGAACCAGAGAGGTACCAGGAGTCAGTAGACCTCGGCTTTTGGCCTCATAGATACTCAACGTCTGTTTAGTGGACTGTATGTACACTCCTGCAATGCTGTTGGTTCCTTCAAGGTATTTACGCACCGAGTCCATTATACTGACTTCATCCACTGTGACTGTTCCCGCCTGAATTTTATTGTAGAGCTTGTCATCAATGATGTTTGTAATAACTAGCTCAGGCAAGTCTACATCTTTTCTGATTCCCTTGAAGGTATTTTTTTCCGTGTTCTTGGTCGTGGTGACTGTTGTTGATGTTATTTCCTTTGTTTCTATTGTTGTGGTCTGCTGCCTAATGATGGTCAAAATGATTTCCAAAAAGCTTTCGATGGTGAGTGTTCCAGCTTTGAACTGCTGGACAAGGTCTCTCCTCTTTTCTTCTGTGATGTATTTGGAGTAAAGCAAATCCCAAAGAGAAACTGTGGTCCCCTTGTATTTCCCTTCAGCTCTGGTTGTTGTTGTAGACTTGAGAATGAGCTTTGTGGCCTCATCAACAAAGAAGTAGAACTCTCCTTTATTCACAATGACCAG
Organism: Apricaphanius iberus; assembly: GCA_028564705.1. Classification (NCBI taxonomy): domain Eukaryota; kingdom Metazoa; phylum Chordata; class Actinopteri; order Cyprinodontiformes; family Aphaniidae; genus Apricaphanius; species Apricaphanius iberus. The sequence goes on along the minus strand of JAPXFQ010002657.1, from coordinate 177,457 downwards.
TAAGCTGAGACCCGTGACGGGATCTGTAATGCACCTTTCAATCAGTTGGAGGTATGTAAGGTTTTCTTTGGTGTTGGGGTCAAAGAAACCCTTGGTGTCGTCATCAGGATCAGATAAGATCTGGTTCATTTCTTCATCAAAATAACCTCTTTGGTACGCCACCTCTACCGGCACTCTGTGACTATGGACTGGATCAATTATTCCTCCGGTTGCTATTTGTGCTTCAAGAAGTCGAATTCCGTGATCCTTGACTATCAGGTCTTTCTTCAAGGCTTGGAACAAAGAAATGGTGTTCCCAGTGTAGGGATCTTTGTATCCTGTAACAGCTCTTTCTGCTGAAAGGAGCTTGTCCTTCCACTCTTTGCCAACCAGTTTCTGGTCTACAGCTTCCTCTACAGAAAGTTTCTTGTTGTTTACTGGGTCAATGACAAAGCCAGTGGCAGCTTGGGCTTCTAGCAGAACCAGAGAGGTACCAGGAGTCAGTAGACCTCGGCTTTTGGCCTCATAGATACTCAACGTCTGTTTAGTGGACTGTATGTACACTCCTGCAATGCTGTTGGTTCCTTCAAGGTATTTACGCACTGAGTCCATTTTACTGACTTCATCCACTGTGACTTCTCCAGCCTGAATTTTATTGTAGAGCTTGTCATCAATGATGTTTGTATCAACTAGCTCAGACAAGTCTACATCTTTTCTGATTCCCTTGAGGGTTTTTTCTTCTGTACTCTTTATGATAGTCGTGGTGACTGTTATTGATGTTGTTTCCTTTGTTTCTATTGTTGTGGTCTGCTGCCTAATGATGGTCAAAATGATTTCCAAAAAGCTTTCGATGGTGAGTGTTCCAGCTTTGAACTGTTGGACAAGGTCTCTCCTCTTTTCTTCTGTGATGTATTTGGAGTAAAGCAAATCCCAGAGAGAAACTGTGGCCCCCTTGTATTTCCCTTCGGCTCTGGTTGTTGTCGTAGACTTGAGAATGAGCTTTGTGGCCTCATCAACAAAGAAGTAAAACTGTCCTTTTTTGACAATGGAAAGTAAGTTAAGCTCTGTCCGTGGATCTTTAGCACACCTTTCAATCAGTTGGAGGTATGTAAGGTTCTCCTCTGTGTTTGGGTCAAAGAAACCCTTGGTGTCGTCATCAGGATCAGATAAGATCTGGTTCATTTCTTCATCAAAATAACCTCTTTGGTACGCGACCTCTACCGGCACTCTGTGACTATGGACTGGATCAATTATTCCTCCGGTTGCTATTTGTGCTTCAAGAAGTCGAATTCCATGATCCTTGACTATCAGGTCTTTCTTCAAGGCTTGGAACAAAGAAATGGTGTTCCCAGTGTAGGGATCTTTGTATCCTGTAACAGCTCTTTCTGCCCTTGGTGTCGTCATCAGGATCAGATAAGATCTGGTTCATTTCTTCATCAAAATAACCTCTTTGGTACGCCACCTCTACCGGCACTCTGTGACTATGGACTGGATCAATTATTCCTCCGGTTGCTATTTGTGCTTCAAGAAGTCGAATTCCATGATCCTTGACTATCAGGTCTTTCTTCAATGCTTGGAACAAAGAAATGGTGTTCCCAGTGTAGGGATCTTTGTATCCTGTAACAGCTCTTTCTGCTGAAAGGAGCTTGTCCTTCCACTCTTTGCCAACCAGTTTCTGGTCTACAGCTTCCTCTACAGAAAGTTTCTTGTTGTTTACTGGGTCAATGACAAAGCCAGTGGCAGCTTGGGCTTCTAGCAGAACCAGAGAGGTACCAGGAGTCAGTAGACCTCGGCTTTTGGCCTCATAGATACTCAACGTCTGTTTAGTGGACTGTATGTGCACTCCTGCAATGCTGTTGGTTCCTTCAAGGTATTTACGCACCGAGTCCATTTTACTGACTTCATCCACGGTGACTGTTCCAGCCTGAATTTTATTGTAGAGCTTGTCATCAATGATGTTTGTAATAACTAGCTCAGACAAGTCTACATCTTTTCTGATTCCCTTGAAGGTATTTTTTTCCGTGTTCTTGGTCGTGGTGACTGTTGTTGATGTTATTTCCTTTGTTTCTATTGTTGTGGTCTGCTGCCTAATGATGGTCAAAATGATTTCCAAAAAGCTTTCGATGGTGAGTGTTCCAGCTTTGAACTGCTGGACAAGGTCTCTCCTCTTTTCTTCTGTGATGTATTTGGAGTAAAGCAAATCCCAAAGAGAAACTGTGGTCCCCTTGTATTTCCCTTCGGCTCTGGTTGTTGTTGTAGACTTGAGAATGAGCTTTGTGGCCTCATCAACAAAGAAGTAGAACTCTCCTTTATTCACAATGACGGTAATGCTGAGAACCTGTGACGGGAATTGTAATGCAACCTTTCAATCAGTTGGAGTATGTAAGGTTTTCTTTGGTGTTGGGTCAATGAAAAACCCTTGGTGTCGTCATCAGGATCAGATAAGATCTGGTTCATTTCTTCATCAAAATAACCTCTTTGGTACGCCACCTCTACCGGCACTCTGTGACTATGGACTGGATCAATTATTCCTCCGGTTGCTATTTGTGCTTCAAGAAGTCGAATTCCATGATCCTTGACTATCAGGTCTTTCTTCAACGCTTGGAACAAAGAAATGGTGTTCCCAGTGTAGGGATCTTTGTATCCTGTAACAGCTCTTTCTGCTGAAAGCAGCTTGTCCTTCCACTCTTTGCCAACCAGTTTCTGGTCTACAGCTTCCTCTACAGAAAGTTTCTTGTTGTTTACTGGGTCAATGACAAAGCCAGTGGCAGCTTGGGCTTCTAGCAGAACCAGAGAGGTACCAGGAGTCAGTAGACCTCGGCTTTTGGCCTCATAGATACTCAACGTCTGTTTAGTGGACTGTATGTACACTCCTGCAATGCTGTTGGTTCCTTCAAGGTATTTACGCACCGAGTCCATTTTACTGACTTCATCCACTGTGACTGTTCCAGCCTGAATTTTATTGTAGAGCTTGTCATCAATGATGTTTGTTACAACTAGCTCAGACAAGTCTACATCTTTTCTGATTCCCTTGAAGGTATTTTTTTCCGTGTTCTTGGTCGTGGTGACTGTTGTTGATGTTATTTCCTTTGTTTCTATTGTTGTGGTCTGCTGCCTGATGATGGTCAAAATGATTTCCAAAAAGCTTTCGATGGTGAGTGTTCCAGCTTTGAACTGCTGGACAAGGTCTCTCCTCTTTTCTTCTGTGATGTATTTGGAGTAAAGCAAATCCCAAAGAGAAACTGTGGTCCCCTTGTATTTCCCTTCAGCTTGGTTGTTGTTGTAGACTGGAGAATGAGCTTTGTGGCCTCATGAACATAAAGAAGTAGAAAAAATCTCTATATTTCACAAGACCAGTAAGCTGAGACCCGTGACGGGATCTGTAATGCACCTTCTCAATTCAGGTTGGAGTATGTAGGTTTTCTTGGTGTTGGGGTCAAAGAAACCCTTGGTGTCGTCATCAGGGATCAGATAAGATCAGGTTCATTTCTTCATAAAATAACCTCTTTGGTACGCCACTCTACCGGCACTCTGTGACTATGGACGATCAAATTATTTCCTCCGGTAGCTATTTGGCTTCAAGAAGTCGAATTCCATGATCCTTGACTATCAGGTCTTTCTTCAAGGCTTGGAACAAAGAAATGGTGTTCCCAGTGTAGGGATCTTTGTATCCTGTAACAGCTCTTTCTGCTGAAAGGAGCTTGTCCTTCCACTCTTGGCCAACCAGTTTCTGGTCTACAGCTTCCTCTACAGAAAGTTTCTTGTTGTTTACTGGGTCAATGACAAAGCCAGTGGCAGCTTGGGCTTCTAGCAGAACCAGAGAGGTACCAGGAGTCAGTAGACCTCGGCTTTTGGCCTCATAGATACTCAACGTCTGTTTAGTGGACTGTATGTACACTCCTGCAATGCTGTTGGTTCCTTCAAGGTATTTACGCACTGAGTCCATTTTACTGACTTCATCCACTGTGAGTTCTCCAGCCTGAATTTTATTGTAGAGCTTGTCATCAATGATGTTTGTATCAACTAGCTCAGACAAGTCTACATCTTTTCTGATTCCCTTGAGGGTTTTTTCTTCTGTACTCTTTATGATAGTCGTGGTGACTGTTATTGATGTTGTTTCCTTTGTTTCTATTGTTGTGGTCTGCTGCCTAATGATGGTCAAAATGATTTCCAAAAAGCTTTCGATGGTGAGTGTTCCAGCTTTGAACTGTTGGACAAGGTCTCTCCTCTTTTCTTCTGTGATGTATTTGGAGTAAAGCAAATCCCAGAGAGAAACTGTGGCCCCCTTGTATTTCCCTTCGGCTCTGGTTGTTGTCGTAGACTTGAGAATGAGCTTTGTGGCCTCATCAACAAAGAAGTAAAACTGTCCTTTTTTGACAATGGAAAGTAAGTTAAGCTCTGTCCGTGGATCTTTAGCACACCTTTCAATCAGTTGGAGGTATGTAAGGTTCTCCTCTGTGTTTGGGTCAAAGAAACCCTTGGTGTCGTCATCAGGATCAGATAAGATCTGGTTCATTTCTTCATCAAAATAACCTCTTTGGTACGCGACCTCTACCGGCACTCTGTGACTATGGACTGGATCAATTATTCCTCCGGTTGCTATTTGTGCTTCAAGAAGTCGAATTCCATGATCCTTGACTATCAGGTCTTTCTTCAAGGCTTGGAACAAAGAAATGGTGTTCCCAGTGTAGGGATCTTTGTATCCTGTAACAGCTCTTTCTGCTGAAAGCAGTTTTTTCTTCCACTCTTTGCCAACAACTCCTTGAGCTACTGCTTCTTCTACGGAAAGTTTCTTGTTGCTTACTGGGTCAATAATGAAGCCTGTGGCAGCTTGGGCTTCCAGCAGAATCAGAGAAGTACCAGGAGTCAATAGACCTTGGCATTTGGCCTCATAGATGCTCATAATTTTCTTTGTAGATTCAACTCTAACACCTGCTATACATTTTGTCTCTCCAAGGTAATTCTGAATGGACTCAATTTTGGAGATATTTTCCTCACTTACTTTGCCCTGTATAATTTGGTTGAATAGCTCCTTTGAGATAATCTTTGACTCATACAGCTCACTTGCTGAGACCTGTTTTCTTAAGCCTTTGAACTTTCTCTCTTTAGATGCAAGCTCTGTTATGATAGCGATCAAGATATCAATGATTTCTTCTATTTTCAAAGCTCCAGTTTTGTACTGTTGTATCAGCTGTTCTCTCTTTTCTTTTAAGATGTATTCAGACAGCAACAACTCCCACACTGTTGTTTCTTGGTTCTTAAATTTTCCCACATTCAAATAAATACTTTTGCTTTTGAAGGCAAGCTCCAGCTGCTCATCTTTGTGAAACACCTTCGAATCCTCTTGAACCAGTGGCAGAAGAAGGAGTCCTGTTTTCAAATCTCTTTCACATCGATTCATCAGCTGAAGGTAGGAGACATTTTCATTGGAATTTGGGTCAAAGAAACCTTTTGCATCATCACTGTGGCTGAGTAACATTTCGTGAGTCTCTTCATCAAGGAATCCTTTTTTAATAGCAACATGAGCAGGTAGCCTGTGGCTTTGATCCGGGTCAATAACTCCTCCAGTTGCTATCTGTGCATCAAGAAGACGGAGGCCTTCACTTCTTTCAATCAGTTTTTGTTTCATTGCTTCAAACAGGGATATGGTGGCATCCGTGTAAGGATCTTTATAGCCAGTGACCGAACGCTCAGCTAAAAGAAGTTCCTCATCGACATCTGGACCAATTAAGTCGAGTTTTGCAGCTTCTTCAACTGAATAGAATTTATTTCTGTCAGGATCAATTACCCATCCGGTTGCTGCCTGTGCTTTAAGCAGAAGAAGTGCAATGCCGGGAGTCAAAATGTCTTTCTGTTTTGCTTCATAAATGCTCATTACATTCTGATTTGGATGAATTTTGACTCCAGCGATGCTTTTAGTCCCATTAAGGTATCCTGTTATAGATTTGTTTCGGCTTATTTCATCGAAGTTGACTTTTCCTTCTTTTATCTGTGTAAATGTGGCCAAGTCAATTATATCAGAGTCCAGAAGTTGTTGTGCAGACACTTCCTTTCTCAGCCCCATTGTCACTTTGGGGGTTTCACTTTCCAGTTTCTCAATTGTGGAAAGCACTGATGTTATTACAGTTTGGGTGCTTATCTGCCTTGATTTGACTTTTTCAATGAGTTCAAGACGCTGATCTTCCGTGAAGTAACAAGAATGAATCAGGTCCCAGAGCGAAATTGATTTTCCAGAGTACCGTCCCATTCTTACACTTACAAATGTCTTTTCAAACTCTTGCCGAATTTCATTTTCTGTGTAATTCTTGTCTGTTTTTGTTGTTGTCTTTGATGTGTCATTCAGTGGCAGGAGAAGGAGTCCAGTGTCTTTATCTTTCACACATCTGCTCACCATTTCCATGTATGTCAGATTTTCCTGAGTCTTTGGGTCAAAGAAGCCCTTTGTGTCATCAGTGGGGTCTGTTAAGATTTGATTGAGTTCTGCATCAAAATAACCTTTCTTGTATGCAACCTCTAGAGGTAAATGAAGGCACTTCAATGGATCAATGATGCCCCCAGTGGCAATTTGGGCCTCGAGCAAACGAATGCCATGCTGCTTAACAATAAGATCCTTTTTCAAGGCCTGGAATAGTGAGATCTTTTGACCTGTATATGGGTCTTTGTAACCGGTGACAGCCCTCTCCGCAGACAAAAGCTTTTCGTAATATTGTGGACCAATGATTTTTTCTCTTAGCGCTTCTTCCACTGTAAGCTTTTGGTTTTTTAAAGGATCTACAATGAATCCTGTGGCCGCCTGTGCTTCAAGGAGACAAAGGGCAGTGCCTGGAGTGAGGATTCCCCTTTTCTGTGCCTCAAAGATGCTTAGTTTCTGATTGGAGGGTTGTAGTATCAATCCTGCTACACAGCTTGTCCCTTGCAGGTAGGCTCTTACACTCTCTATCTCCATTACATCAGTGCTTGAAATCGTTCCATCAATTAAATTGTTATATGTTTTATCATCCACAATTTTAAGATTCCAGAGGTCTACAACAGACACCTCTCCTCTGAGACCTTTGAAGTTCAGATCAGCTTGCTGCTTTATCTCTTTACTTTCAATGATCTCTGTAATGATCACTGTAAGTTGCTCAATGGTAATTTTCCGGGACTTGAAACATTTGAAAAACTCCTGTCGTTTGTCTTCAGACAGATATTCTGAATTGATTGCTTCCCACAGAGTCGTGTTACCCTTGAATCTGCCGTACTTGAGAGTAATGGTTGTCCTTTGGAAAATCTCCCTGATGTTGTCATCGATATTTATTTTGCTGGTCTTGCTTTTCAGAGGTAAGAGGCACAGGCCTGAACTGGGATCTTTCACACATCTGGCCAGGAGCTGTAAGTATGTCAGGTTTTCATGGGTATTGGGGTCAAAGAAACCTTTGGTGTCATCGCTTGGATCGCTCAAGATCTGATTCATCTCCTCATTGAAGTATCCCCTCTTATAGGCTACATGTACAGGTATGCGGTGGCTGTTCACTGGGTCGATGATACCACCAGTGGCAATCTGTGCTTCCAGAAGCCGAATTCCATGGTCTTTCAGGATAAGATCCTTTTGCATTGCTTGGAACAGAGAGATTATTTTTCCGTCATGTGGATCTTTATACCCAGTTACGGCTCTCTCTGCTGAGCGCAGCTTCTGACAGACATCAGCTCCCACAATATTAGCTTTGACAGCATCATCTACTGAAAACTTCCTGTTTCCAATTGGGTCAATAATGAACCCAGTTGCTGCTTGTGCCTCCAGTAGAATCAGGGCAGTTCCTGGCATCAGCTTTCCTTTTTGTCTGGCATGGTAGATCGTCATGATTTGGGAATCTGGAAGCAGGATACCTGCTATGCTGTCTTTTCCCCGTAAGTAAACATTTATGTTTTCATCCTCTGTTACATCCTTTATTGACTTTTTTCCCTTTTCAAGGTCATCCAGCACTTCTTTGCTGATGATATCTGCGTCAGCAAGCTGCTTGGCTGTGACAGATTCCCTAATGCCTTCAAATACATTTTTTGTTGTTTTCACAGATGTTTCTATGGTTTCCAAAACCATCTTGATGATCATGGTGATATCAAACTTTCCTTCCTTGTATTTCTGAAATATATGTTGTCTCTGGTGTTCATCAAAGTACTCTGACATCAGCAGTTCCCACAAGGAGACAGTCATTCCCATGTATTTCCCACATGTCACTTTGACCTTTTCGGTTTTGAAAATATTTTTGGTTTTGTAGTCAATAAAGCTAGAATTATATTTCCCTGATTTATCATGTAGAGGAAGAAGGCACAGTCCAGTGCCAGGATCGGTGACGCACCTTCCAATCAGCTGGAGGTATGTTAGATTCTCTTCTGTGTTTGGGTCAAAAAATCCTTTTGTATCATCCCCTTCATCTTCCAGTATCTTATTCATTTGTGCATCAAAATAGCCTCTCTTAAAGGCCACTTGTGTGGGAAGTCTGTGGCTGTTGATCGGATCAATTATTCCACCTGTGGCTACTTGTGCCTCAAGCAGGCGGATCCCATGTTCCTTGACAATCAGGTCTTTTGACATTGCTTGAAAAAGGGATACGGTCTCTCCTGAATAAGGATCTTTGTATCCGGTCACTGCTCGCTCAGCTGAAAGCAGCTTTAAGTGACATTCTGGGCCAACAAGTTTGTGCTTAATAGCTTCATCCACTGTGTATTTTTTATTTCCTACAGGATCAATCATAAACCCTGTTGCTGCTTGTGCTTCCAGCAGAACAAGAGCGGTACCTGGCATCAGTATTCCTTTCTTCATGGCTTCATAAATGCTCATTCTCTCATTGGTTGAGAGATCAGCAATGCCTGCTATGCTGCCTTTGCCTTCCAGGTATTCTTTCACAGTTTCCATCAACATCACATCCTGCGTTGTGGTCTTTCCGTTTTTCAAGTCTTCATACATTTTTTTGTCAATGATCTTTGACTCAAATAGTTCACTGGAGGAAATGCCTTTGCGCAGACCTTTGAAGGTAATGCAGACAGGAAGGAGCAACAAGCCAGTTTCTGGTTCCAGAGTGCATGTTTCCAGAAGTTTTTGGTAGTTAAGATATTTCTGTGTGCTTGGATTGTAAAACACTTGAAGCTCAGACATCTGGTCACGGAGCAAAGCTTTTTCATAAAGGCCCTTTTGGATTGCAGCATCAATTGAGATGCTTGTCTTCTCCACTGGGTCAAAGATACCTTTGGTGGCAATCTGTGCTTCCAGTAGCCTCAAACCATTTTCTCTGGGGACTAAATCTTTTTGCATTGCCTGGTACAAAGATATAATTTGATTGGTGTAAGGGTCTATGTACCCACTAATGGCTTTCTCTGCAGTCAGCAGTTTCTCCTTCATTTCTGGACCAACTACTCCTTCTTTGACAGCATCTGCAACAGGAATTATGCGATTGCCCATAGGATCTATGATGCCCACTGTGGCAGCTTGTGCTTCAAGGAGAGCTAATGCTGTTCCTGGTTTAAGCAAACGTTTTTTCATTGCCTGATAAATGGTGATCTTTTCCCCTGTCTTCTCCAGAAATATCCCTGCCACAGGTTGATGGACCTCGTATCCATTTTCCTTTGAGGTATTCTGACTTGACTCCATCTTGACCTAAAAAGCAGAGGAAAAATACAATTGATCAAAATGGTTTATTTTGTATCTAACTTTTATTTGAGGGAGTGCACAGCTGCTTAAGCACCCAGAATAAATGGTCTGAATTGATCATACACAGAACAAAAAAATATAAAATGCAACACTTTTGTTTTTGTTCTCAGTTTTCATGAGCTGAACTCAAAGATCTGATTATTTTTCCTAAATCTGTGTTAATGAGCACTGATCCTTTGCCAGGATAAGCAATACCACCTTACAGGTGTGGTATGTCGCGGTTCTGCTTAGACAGCATGAAAATATATATATATATATATATATATATATATATATATATATATATATATAATATATAATATTGCACAGGTTTGGTTAAGACTGGCCACAATAAAAAGATACTCTGAAATGTGCAGTTTTCTCTTTACTGGGGGAGAGACTGGTCAGTATCTGGTGTGGCCTCCATTTTCCTCAGGCATTCCAACACCTCTGTGTCACATAGAGTCAATCAGGTTGTGACACATATAACATCTACGGGATGTTGTTCCACTCCTTTAATGGCTGCAAAGTTGTTGAATATTGGCAGGAAGTGGAACACGCTGTCGTATATCAGGATCTCATCACGGTATGTCTGTGCAGTCAAAATCCCAACAATAAAAGGCACCTGTGTTCTTTGTCCATAAATTACGCCTGTCCAATCAACAAACCCCATTGCTACCATGAGCCACTCCATCCCCAACGTTGACGTCAGCAAACCTCTCATCCGAATGAAGTAACACACAGTCTGACATCTGCCCTGAAAAGTGAAAACCCAGATTCAACCATTAACACAATGCTATTGGCCTAATCAAGTCACTTACATCGACAAACTATCATTAGGTCCAGACATAAGTGCAGCTGGACATTTGTTTTTGTCCGTTATTTTGACCAACAGAGTCAAAAAAGTCCTTTCATAATGTATTTTGATCAGTCAGTTTTTTCATTCTATGCAGGGTTGGGGCCTATATCCAACAATCTTCTGACGATTTAATAACCATTCAATAGTATTTATTTTTATTATTCTTTAAGTAATGTTTAATCCAAACAATTTCCAGAGAATAACATAAATGAAATTGCACTTATTAAACGATACATCTAGTGGCTCTTGCTCCGCATGGAACTGAAATGATCACCCATTTGTTGGTAATAACATAGTGGGATCGCTGCTGAGGTTCTTAATCGTGAGGTTTGGATTTTTGCCTCAGACAGATTAGTTCTAATGGGGGCTTGGATGTCTGAAGGTTGAATTCGCGCTCCGCTGAGACACTGGAGACTGGGATCAAGCAGCAGTTAAACATTTTAAAATGAGGAAAAATTTCTCCAATTGAAGCGAAAAAAAGAAACCTCTCTGAACGAACCCTTTTCTGACCTATAACCTAATGGAATGAATGAAAGCAGGCGCCGGTGTTTGCCACACATCGGGCTCTTTGGAGCGTCTGACCAGCCACACCGACCACAGTCGCGCTCCAAAGCCTCAGTAACTTTTCAACCTGCAGTCAGAGAGAGATGCAGTGAATGTCTGGATATTTATTTAATTATTCAAAAGTTTGTTCACAGAAAATATCTCAACATAATTAATAACATGAATATGTATATAAACATATCGGCGATCTGTGAAAAAGGGTTTCCTAAAGCCAACAGGCTTGTAAATAGGGGCCCTCTAACGTGCGATAAAGGGAGGAGAATCAAGGTTTAGTCTGCATTTTGTAGAACTATCAGTATTCTAAAGATAAGTTACGCGTAATTCTGCAGTAAATTGTCTTTGAGATGCGTCTTTTTTTTGTGTGATTGTCAACAGTTATTAATATTGTTGCAGATCTGTGTACCCTTACATACCACACTGAAACGTGTGCATTTCAATCTGCCGTATTTCCCTTGCAGTAGAAGTTGTAAAGGTAATAAGTTTCTACCACACAGGGTGTAAAGTATGGACAATCTTATATATAAAGCAAGCATTATGAAATATATTATATTCCGTAAGTTTCAAAAGATTATTGCAATAGAAAAGCTGATTAGACGCTGTGTTAAAGTTATAATACGTATGAGGTTTTTTTTGCAAGACAGCAAATTTTTCCAAGTAACTTGGATAGGTGGTACAAAAGACAATATTGCAGTAAGATATATGCGATTCAAAAAGAGAGCGGTAGAGGATTAGGAGAGCCTTCAGAGGTACATGATTTCGCAATTTACAAAACAGACCAACATATTTAGATAACTTATTTAACAAAAATATGTTTTTTAAAACTGAGATATTCATCTAATTGGATTCCCAAGACTTTAATATTTTCTACATGCTCAGTTTCCTTATTATTTTATTTTATTTTCATCTGAGTAGTATTCACCCTGCATTTATTAGTCTGAAATAACATCCATTTGGTTTTGTCTGTATTGGCCAAAAGTTTATTACATTCAAACCAAGTTTATACTTTATCCAGTTCCTTGTTAACAACCTTTTCCAGGATACCAAAATGTTTGTTTGTGAAATATAGAGTTGTATCATCTGCATAAATAACCTTCTGTAGAATTTGAGAGGAATTTACTATATCGTTTATGTATAATTTAAACAGGAGGGGTCTTAAAATTGAGCTCTGGGTGACACCAGAGCAAATACTCTCTTGTTCTGAATGATATTCATTAATTTGCACATACTGACGCCGTCCTGTTAGATAGTTTTTAAACCAGGCCAGTGCGTTCCCCCTCACTCCATAATGCTGAATATTTTCTTTAATTTACCCTGTGATCACCTGGACTCTGTGCATAGAGATGGAAAAATCTGCCCATTTTCACCAAGTGGTCAGAGGTGTAAATACTAATCTGTGATAAAGACCCTTCAGATTCATCGTCACCGTTCCAAAAACGGTGGAAAACAGAAAATATCTGGTTAATGTGACACCTGTGTCTAGGACGACGAGCATGTAGTTGGTCGGATGTACTGCCAGATTCTCTGAAACGCCTTATGAAACGGCTTATGGTGGAGAAGTGAACAGCTCTAGTGGACATTGATGCAGTCAGCATGCCAACACTGAAAAATTGTGACATCTGTGGCATTTTGTTGTGTGATCCAACTGAACATTTCAGAGTGGCCATGTTTTAGAGTGGCACATTGACATGCCACACCTGCAGAGTTTGGATGGATTTTCTGGGCAAAGGAAAAGCGCACCACAACTAAGATTTAGACAGATTTGTGGACAATACTTGAGAGGGGTTTTTGTGTGTATGGGAGCAAAAACCAAAGCGTTGTGTTTATATTTTTGCTCATTATAATTTGGTTCTGACACAAACCAGCGATTAGGATGTGAATGGTTTGATTTGCAAGTGGTTGGCATGTCCAAAACATGCACTAGATGAGTTTAAAGTTGAATGGTCGTGTTATACGGTGGGTAACAAAGGTTGTGGGTGTCTGAAAACTAAATGAAGGTGAACAGACACAGAGGATATCTAGACTCATTAAACAGAGTTTAATAGGGCTCACAATGCGGTCTACATGAAACCATGTTCTGCATGTGGAGCACATGAATGTAGAAAGTTTTGTTTTTGGATTTGGCTAGTGGTGTTCCTCAGGTATCGGTCCTTGAAATCTCTTATTTAATTTGTATATAAATGATTTTAACCGTCAAATGCAGAATGTTAGTTTTCAGTTGTGATTTATTCTGTTGGTCCACATTAGCTCCAAACTACCTTCTGGGTGCTTGGGTTTGTTCTAGCAGTGCATATCAAACCTTCTGGTTCTGTGTGTCTGAGTGTAGAAGAGGATCCTTGGATGCTCCGATTGTTCTAAAGTCCAGGAAGATGGATGCTGGTTTCCACTGGAGGACTATAAATGTTTGCTCCTGGAAAAAAAAAGAAGTAGATAAAAAAGGTTGTTTGTTTTTTATTCACACCTTTATCTGTGAGATTATATGCTAATGACGTTTCTTTGTCATCAAGCGTTTCCTTTGTATGTTAAAGCTCTCTGTTTTGTGTGTACATCATCACTTGTTCTAATATGTTGTTATTTCTAAACGGACATGAGCACACTCTGGAGATCTAGGGAACTCCTCGGTAATCCTCTGCTTCCTTTAATGAAACTGGAAAAGCCGGATTTCCATTTGGTAACACCAAGCATGAAAATAACTGAGACAAAAACAATTACAGCTGTGTTCAAATCTAAAGCAGATAATCACTAGCTTTCAAATACATTAGAATATACAAGAATCGGGCTAAAGAAGCAGCTCCCTTGACGGATCATTTATGCCTTTAGATCATAGACACTCCTCTCTAAAATATCTTCTTATACCTTTGAAGTTCAATGACAACTTTAGGAATAATCAACAAGATAAATGATAAAAAAATAAATAATCATCAAGTGTCATCGTCTAGATCTAGATCCCAGATTGTGATGGGTTATTATTGTACAAGCCGTATGTTCCCTTGATTAATTAAGGACTTTTTAAAAATTATATTCAATGCAGTTTATTTCTGTAGCGCCAATTCCCAACAGATGTCATCTCAATGCACTTTATAAGAAAAGTCATTTCAAAACAGTTATACAAATATTCCAATCAGTCAAAAGTTTTCTATGTAAGGAATCCCAGCAGATTGTGCTGAGTCATTCATTACGTTTACATGCAGCAAGAGAAAGTCAAATTATTACCTTAGTGCGACTGTAATCAGTCGTTTGAAATGCATATATTCACTTTAGTCTGGTTTTAATCCAACCAAAGTGGAGTTCCAGAATCTCAACTACGCTACCCAGATAATAAGCCTGTGAATATTCTCATTCATCCATGACGTTGGAATACGTTTTAGTGTTTCAGAATAACATAAATGAAACCAACCAAACATGATAGACAGTTATGAAACCACAAAGACCTGCAGCTCTGCGTCTACCTAGCCTCTGAATGTCTGATTGGATTAGGAGGATCTGCACCTCTGAATGCAGCCGGCGGATGATTGGCAGGCAGCAGTTTTGCAGACTGAAGCTGGTTTTCTCACTTAGACGGGCCGCTGGAGCGAAGATGGCGGTTCACCTGGATGGCAGCCTGAGCAGATTTACAGACAGAAAAGAAATGTTATCTGAAGATCTTTGAGACTGATTCTTCATCAGAGTCCCACAATGCACTGAGAAACAACTTAAAAAACATTATTACTGTAATCTGCAGAGAAAAATGCTAATTTATCTTGATTGGCTGAAGGAATTCATTCGGATCGGTTTTTAAGCCACGCCCAGTTCTGATTAGTCAAGGATCAAGAAATCACTGAAGCAGGGTAGAGAGTTACTCTGAGTGGGTAGGATTTGGGGGAACTGCTGCCCCCTACAGGTTTAAAAAAAACAATTTGGGGAGAATATCTGTCTTGTAAAAAATAAAAACTGGCTATTTGTGGACCTATTCTGCTTTTTAGCAGAGAATTGTGAAGGATGATCTTAGGGTTCTGCAGAGGGACAACGATCTAAAACACATCAGCAAACGGACCTCTGAACCGCTCAGAAACAACAAAAAGAAGGTGAAGGAATGACCCAGGTAAAGTCCCCTAACAGGAAAACCCTGAGTGTGACAGAGTTAAATCAGTTCCTCAGAGCCGAGCGGGTCAGAGGTCATCCTCAGCGACTGCTGCTACAGAGGAGGAACCGCGGTTAGCAGGTTTATGCTGGGAATACTGGGAAGGTTCAGCTTTAACGTTACCTGGATTCCTTAAAAATATTTTCATCATCTTAATGTTTGAAGTTTAGCAAAAAAGAAGAGAAAACAGGATAAATCTGTAAGGCTGTGAATCCTTTCTGCCAGCATGGATTCTAGTTTTATTTTGTTTCTGTTAATGTTTGATCATCGGCCCAACGTTCGGCGCTGAGCTGCTGTTGGTGTCGCTCTGCCTAAACACACCCAGCCTCTCACACCTTCAGGTGTGTAAATACGGGCGCGGTTTCATGGCTGTAAAACAGGAACGGAGTCCTTGTCAGGTGAAGCTTTTTGTTAAGTGTGTGAATGACTCCAATGTTTCAAATTATCTCTATGTAAACAGGAAGGAGATAAATATGATGATGTTGCGTTTTTTTCATCAGAAACTGAAATCAAACATAGAAAATCTGCATCAGCTTAAACGTTTATTCAACATAAATTAGTTTTTTATGCAGTTTCTGCTGTTTTTGCAACAGTCTAACAGTTCTCTATGAAATCTTAATGAATGCATAATAACCAGAACATTTGGAGATCAGTTTTAAGTAAATGTTGTTTCACCTACAGCTGAAACCAGCAGACCATAATTCAGCCGGTTTATCACCAAATATTGATCATATTCAGTTAGAAATGATTGGCAACATGCTTTAGCTAATCTGTAGGTGTATCTACAGCAGAGGGTCAAAGGTCACGACAGCTTGAACTGGAGCTGCGTGTTTGTCCAGCAGCTGCTGCCGACTCATAAATGTTTGAATGTTTCGTTTCAATATTCACTTTGCATTTATTATACTGAGTCGCTTTGCTTATCCTCAGCAGATTAACGCCGCTCAGCTCATCCTGACGCCGATACGGACAGACATCAGCAATATGTAAGGGTCAAAGGTCACCTCATCATCCTGCAGAAACCCGTCTAAGGTCGCAGGTCATGGTCTGTAGACCAGAGTAATCTAGAGCTAAACGGGAGAACCAAGACCCCAAACACAGCAGCAGCGACGTGTTCCAGTGGCCTAGTCAAAGTCCAGACCTCAGATTAAAATGCTGTGGTAGGAACTGGTTTTGGTGGATGAGAATGGAAGCGAATATCTGTGATCTAACAGGCGTAAAACCTTTCTGACAGCAATGATGTCTGTAGACTTTAACCTTCCTGGTGGTCCGGTTGGTTCTGACCAGGATCCGTTTCTCTGGCCCAGTTTAACCATCCAGAACCAGGAAGGAGGAGCAGCTGGTTTTCACACAGACGTTCTAAGTGCAGTGCTGAGGAGCTGGGATGATGTCATGTTCCCTGCCAACCTGAGCGACAGAAACTGGAAGAAATGAGCTCATAGGCGTCGTTACGAAACACTTTTTGTTATTCTGCCCATTGAATCAGAAGCTCAGACTTGTTCAACACCTCCGCAGTGACACTACACCAACAGTTGGGTCAAAGGTGATCATGGAGGAATGTTTGCTTTCTGTTCTCCCAGCTTCCTTTCCCCACCTCTGCCTCTACTTCAACTGTTCCCCACTCAGAGGGAAAAATTGTTGGAATGAGTAAAATCATCATTTCCACTGAATGATTAGTTTCCTCAGACAGAAAAGTGAAGAACTGCAGCAGCGATGGGCTCTTACCAGATTTGTGCTGAATGCTCTGCAGGTTAACGCCGTTCTCTCTGTCTCAGCTGGAAGGAGAAGTTCTTCTGCAGAAGTTCATCTGAACGTCTGAGAGGACCTCCCCAGCTCGCTGCTCCTTTATTCTCCAGGTTCCTCCTCCCTCTGCAGGGACGGGCCTCCTCCTCTCTGTCAGCTGACTGGGAGTAACGGCTCCACGTTCTCTCAGGACAGCAGGAATTCCTGCACATTTCCTTGGAACGGCTCCATTGTGACCGAAACAATAACTACAAATAAAAGGAGGACTTGGAGCGTTTCTATCAAATACAGATCCTCCACTTTCATTCTGACGATCATTAATGATTCCTCTGATCCCAGTGCTTATCTTCCTTATCGGAGCAGGCGGGTCGGGACAAGCAGCGCTGCTGCAGGGCTTCTGTTGTGCAACGAGAGTTCAGGTTTGGCAGGTTCTGGTAGGGGGTGGTCGTTAAAATCCAATAATCTGTCAAAAGATCAGAGAAAACATGGAGCTACACAAGGAGATCGATGTGACCCCTGAAGGCATCGTGAGGAGGACTCCCCATCATCATGGTGCTAACTAACAGCGTCTCTGCAGCTAACGCCCTACTAAAACATGCAGGGCTCTGTGCACTGACGACCAGGGATTCATTTACAGCCACTAAAGGAGAAAATAATGCTCGGCCTTTCATGGAGCCCTCCAACCTAAAACACAAAGCCATCAAACACAAACACCCCTGTCCTTTCAGCCCTACATTGTGCTTTCTGATCACTATTTGATTCTCGTGGTTTAAGTTTTATTCGTATTTTTTTAATTTCCTTTTTACCCTATTGTGTTTTATCTGTTTTTATTCTATATTGCATAAATTTGTTCCTCACATCATCTTTTCTTATTGATTGATAATACCTGTTTTTCTCTAATCCTGTATTTGGTTTCATTATCACTGAATCATGTAAAGCATCTATCTATCTATCTATCTATCTATCTGTCTGTCTGTCTGTCTGTCTGTCTGTCTGTCTGTATATCTATCTATCTGTCTGTCTGTCTGTCTGTCTGTCTGTCTGTCTGTCTGTCTGTCTATCTATCTATCTATCTATCTATCTATCTATCTATCTATCTATCTGTCTGTCTATCTGTCTATCTGTCTGTCTGTCTGTCTGTCTGTATATCTATCTATCTATCTATCTATCTATCTATCTATCTACTATCTATCTATCTACTATCTATCTATCTATCTATCTATCTATCTATCTATCTATCTAACTATCTATCTATCTATCTATCTCTATCTACTATCTATCTATCTATCTATCTATCTATCTATCTCTATCTACTATCTATCTATCTATCTATCATCTATCTATCTATCTATCTATCTATCATCTATCTATCTATCTAACTATCTATCTATCTATCTATCTATCTATCTATCTATCTATCTATCTACTATCGATCTATCTATCTATCTATCTATCTATCTATCTATCTATCTATCTATCTATCTATCTATCTATCTAACTATCTATCTATCTATCTATCTCTATCTACTATCTATCTATCTATCTATCTTCTTCTATCTATCTATCTATCTATCTATCTATCTATCTATCTATCTATCTATCTATCTATCTATCTATCTATCTATCTATCTATCTTCTTCTATCTATCTATCTATCTATCTTCTGTCTGTCTGTCTGTCTATCTGTCTATCTCTATCTATCTGTCTATCTATCTATCTATCTATCTATCTATCTATCTATCTATCTATCTATCTATCTATCTATCTATCTGTCTGTCTGTCTGTCTGTCTGTCTGTCTGTCTGTCTGTCTGTCTGTCTGTCTATCATCTATCTATCTATCTATCTATCTATCTATCTATCTATCTATCTATCTGTCTGTCTGTCTGTCTGTCTGTCTGTCTGTCTGTCTGTCTGTCTATCTATCTATCTTTCTATCTATCTATCTATCTATCTATCTGTCTATCTATCTGTCTATCTATCTATCTATCTATCTATCTATCTATCTATCTATCTATCTATCTATCTATCTATCTATCTATCTATCTATCTGTCTGTCTATCTATCTATCTGTCTATCTATCTATCTATCTATCTATCTATCTATCTATCTGTCTATCTATCTATCTGTCTATCTATCTATCTGTCTGTCTGTCTGTCTGTCTGTCTGTCTGTCTATCTATCTATCTATCTATTCAAATATGAGCTTCTGATTGGTGAGATTCACACAGTCAGAGTCAAACAGAGAAACACCTGTAAAGGTAAGTTAAAATCAGCCAATCAAACTCCGCCCCCTCTCCCAGGTTCAACCAAATCTGGATTATAATCCTATAAAACACCCTGAAGACACCAACAGATCACCTCAGAGACGCTCTGAACTCCCAGAGCAATAGAGCTAGTGATTGATAAGCAAACATGGTGAAATGAAGGAGTTTATTGGCAGATAATTCCTTATTTAGAGGCTGATCTTTGGCTGCCTCATTAACTCCCATTATATGGATCTAAACTTCTCCTGAAGGACTCCTAGTGGCTCCTAATTGGTCAAGGGGAGTGAATGAATGTAATTCTAGAAATAAGAATCTGGTTGAAATAAAAGAAACTTCTTGTATAACAGCTAAGCACTAATGGTGCATTAATGTTAAATTCCCCAGTAAACGACACAGACTGGACTGGTGTTTGTACAGATCAATGTTTTCTCTGTTGACATGTTCTGCTTCTCACTGTAACAATAAATATCAATGTAAAATACCAACAAAGACAGAAAGAAAACATCTCTCTCCTTATCTGAACATCTGTTGCCAAATCAAACAGGTTGAATGTTTGGAGATGCTGCGTGGACACGTCTGGTTCTGAGCGTTTCATTGAGCATAACGAGTTCTGCCATCAGAACAGGCTGAAACAGTTTCACATGAAGGTTGGAGAGCCCCCCCCCCCCCACAATTCATTTAAATTCCTGCCGGTTTGTTTGTTCGGTTTTTAATTAGTTGTAGAAGTCATCAAGTAATTCATCTCTGAGGTTAAAACTAATGAGTTTAATACTATAGGCGGCCTCAGGCAGGACTTTTACTGTTAATGTTAATCCTCTCCAAACCATAATTGATTTAAAATCGCATTAAGAAATCCTTTACAAGCCAAGAAAACCCTCCAAAGTTCTCCTGCAGCTACAGTGATTAGTTCACCTGTTCTTATCTATTCTCAGGGAAGTCATCGGGGCAAGAAAACAAGGAGTGGCAGCATTTGAGGAATGGAATGGGGTGGGGAGGGTGAAAATAAAGAGTATATGTTGACAAGCATCTTAGCGTGATTAGAAAAGCTGACATGGGGCTCCTGATTTGCATATTATTTTAGTTCTTGTGTTTGTACCGCAGTGAAAGTTCAGCCAACATTTAAAGGTTTGCAGAGACACGAATAGATGAAGGGAATCAAGTTCTGCAGCTTTTCACTCACTGGATTATAAAAACTTTTTCTGCCGCCAGCTTATCATGGACTAGGTTGGTTTAGATCATATCTGTCCAACAGATTCCAGTTTGTTCATATCAATGATAAATCATCTTCACACTCAAGGGTTACTGGTGGAGTACCACAGGGTTCTGGGCTTGGACCGATTCTCTTTACTATATGTATGCTTCCTATTGGTAAAATAATTATACAATATGGGATAAATCTCCACAGTTATGCTGATGATACATAATTATATTTATCCATAAAACCTGATGAATCCAATAAATTAATAGATTACAAGCATGTCTGGAAGACATAAAAATCTGGATTACTCTGAATTTTCTACTTTTAAATTCAGACAGAAGTTGTTGTCTTTGGACCATAACCTTTAAAAAGGAAACTGCTAAATCAATCATTTCATCTGGATGGCATTAATTTGGCCTCTGGTAATAATGTAAAGAACCTTGATGTAATTTTTGTGCAAAGAGGGGGAAGCATCAAGCGACAGTGGAAGGGTGGGGTTGTGTTCCACCCTTCCTCCAGATAAGTACCCCTCTTCTCTTCTTCTGACATGTACTGGATAGACCATTTTTTTAGTTTAACCTGCTGTGGCCAGATTGTTGTTCCAACTTTTACCCAATCCCACCTGAAGCTACAAATTGGCCTTTTAGTAATGAGATGAACAATTTATTTGGGGACTGGGTTTAGTGTGGTTTAAGTTGCAGTGTTTGTTTTGATAGGACTTGTTTCAGCTTCTTTTGTGTTGGACTTCCTTTGCTTTACTTAGCTTATTTTATTTTTATTCCCTACCTAAAATCTTATTGTTCGCTCTGACTTTGATAACACACACTGAGAGCTTCTCGATCACCCTGACAGATATCTACAGTGCTTCTTTCCAAAGGGACTGGCCTCCACCTTATTTGGACCTGTTGGAGGAAGAATTACTTGGATGGCCGTGGACGGACTGGACTTTTGTTTTGGATTACTACCTTGAATATCTTTTTATATTTATTTTTTTTTAGGTTTTGTAATAAGACTATTTATATTCAGCAAATCCTCCCCTAGCATTTTGTTGTTTGGTGTTTCTACTCCTCAGTAGAAATCACTGGAGCTGAAACCTGTTCAGCTCCATCGTACATCAGAGATCTGATTGTTCCATATGTTCCTAACAGAGACCTTTGTTCTCAGAATGCAGGTCTACTGGTAGTTCCTAGGATTTCTAAAAGTAGAATAGGAGGCAGATCTTTTAGTTATCAGGCTCCTCTCCTGTAGAACCAGCTCCCAGTTTTAGTCCATGAGGCAGATACTCTGTCTGTTTTTAAGACTAGGCTTAAAATCTTCCTTTTGATAAAGCTTATAGTTAGAATGGTTTAGGTTATCCTGAGTTATCTTTGTAGTTATGCTGCTATAGGTTTAGACTGTTGGAGGACAGACTGACCACTTTTCCTCTCTCTGCTACTTCTCTCTCCTACTACTCTCCAGATGTATTTTTTCTGCTGTTATTGTGATTGTTAACCCAGTTTTTTTCTCAGTGTTTTTCTCCCCATAGAAGCTCCACATGGTCTGGTATCCTGCTCAGCTACAACGCCCCCTGCTGGATGGGGAACATCGGTCCAGATGATGCTATAAGTAACCGAGCATCCTCCATGATGTCTCTTCTCTGTCTTCTCAGACCCTTTGAAGGTCAGCCAGGCCAAGCGGTTTATACCAGAACCAGCCCAATCCTGCAGACTGCTTCACATTCAGATTTTTCAGCTCTAATTTGCTGTTATTAATGGTTGCATCAGTAACTTTGCAGCAACACCTTCTCTTGAGCCAGCGACTGTGGAGAGAAACAACTCCTCTTTAGCAGCTTTGTTTTATCACTACGATTCATTCAGATTTTATTTAACTAATGAATCTGTTCTTACCATTTGTTATTAAGGCTTATTTCAGTCTGGGATGATATCATTCTTATTATAGATTATTAACTTTTGCTGGTAAACTGGATCTGGATTGTTAAGTCACCCTAAAACGACCGTTTCTTGTGAACATCTACAGATAAACTGCAGTGAAGGAGCTGAGTGGTCGCTCTGAGTGTTGATGGAGAAGCTTGGAAGTGGTCAGGTGGCCTCCTACAGATGAACTGTGGTGCTGAACCAGGTGTCCTGAGACGGTGGTGAGGTGTGAGGTGGTTCATGCTGGGGTCTGGATCACCTAATCAGATCTAAAACACTGATGGCTTGGGTCCACAGGGGTCAACACGGATAACCATGTTTCCAGATTACGCTATGATCTCTAACGAGAGCCGGCACAGGTGGGGCAGAGCACGAAGGGGGTGGAGCTATGCAGTGAGGGTGGGGCTATGTGTGGAGGGAGTGAAGATATTCAATTCACTTTTATTTATATAGCACCAAGTCACAACAAATGTCATCTCAAAGCACAAAAATCGTTTCAATCCAATTATCCGAACATTTTAATCAGTTAAAAGTTTTCTATGTAAGGAATCCCAGCAGATTGTGCTGAGTCATTGATGTGAGGTTGTGTCTGGATCATGCAGACTCCAACCACAGCTATTCCTTGTGTATGTATTGGATATGTTTGGAGGGGGTGGAGCTATACTTCAGACAAAGGATGGTGAGTTTGGAGCTGCCAGGGAGGAAGAAAAACCACAGAGAAGGTTTATGGATGTCGAGAAGGAAGACGTGTAGACTGTTGGTGCGACCGAAAGATGGATGATCTTCTTGAAAGATTCAGCAACCAGAACCAGAGATTCTTAAACCTAAGTAGCTGTTGGGTCAGCTTTATTTAAGCTGGAAGAGCATAGATGGAGAAGAAGATCCTGGAGAAATCTCACTGCTTAAAATAAGTCCTGCTGCTTTACTAAAACCTTTTAAACTCTCTGATCAAGACACCTGAACAAACCTGGGAGGATTTCCCTGGAAATCTTTAACCTCTAAGTTTGTTTTAGATGAAGTTTGTCTGAAAACCTTAACAAAGTTTGTTTCATCATCATGTATCCTCTACATTAAAACTGTTCAATGGTTAGGGTACACGGTGCTTCTACCCAACCACTGTGCTAGAACTCCTCAGAGACTCATTTTCAACCAACCAGAAGGAACTTTGTCAAAGCAACCTGGTTATGCCACCAAGTTGCTGTACCTTCCTTAGTTTCTTCTCTAACTGCCCTTTAGATGTGGTGTAAAAGATGAATTTCACATTGGGACAAACATGGTTCAGGTGGTAGGAGTTCACCCTGTAATCAGTGGGTTGCCGGTTCAAATCCCGGGCAGAACACTTTACCCTGCTGGTGGCGGTCATAGGGGGGCATGAAACTCCAGGGCTAAAAAAATGAGCCCCTGGTTGACAACAAGTCCTGTCAGCTTCATGATGACGTTTTTTCCTGTAATAATTACAGATGCAACAACTAGCAGAGCTCCAACGTTCTCTGTGACCCAGAAGCTGCTCTCAGGTCAGCTTTGTTACCGGTTCTGTTAGCCTGTCTATCTACAGACGTATTGTCTACATGATGAGGTACGTACCGTGATAGCCTTAAGGCTCTATCACCGACAGAAAGACCACATGTTAACATAGATCTATGTCTGGTTTTATGACATTTGTGGTTCAGTTGGCAGATGAAGAACCTTCAATCTGTCTCCATCAGTGGTCGTAACAATCTGATCTACAGGGCAACACTTAAAGGGGGGTATTATGCAAAATTTGCTTTCTGTCGTGTAACATTCTGATAAAATGTTATTCCCTTGTTAAAAATATGCCTGAAGTTTTGCTTTGACTCATCCAGTTATGTTTGAATACTTTTTGAGTCTCTGCTGGTAGTTATTGGTGCTGAAACGCCTGCTCCCACCCATCTCCTCCTCCTACCTGACGTAGCTTACTCAGCAGCTGAGCCGCTGCGCCTGCAGCCCTTCCCCTCCCCTCCCCACTCATCTCCGGTAGAGTAGCAGCTGCTATAGTTAGCTTGGGCTAATTTTAAGGCTTATGCTGCGTTCAGACCGCAGGTTTTTTCGGCGTCAGCAGCGTCTAGATTACATGTTAAGTCTACGGTTGGAGGAGCGTCTCAGTCTCTGCAGCGCTGTGGCTCTGTCAACTGCTTTTTAAGCTTCAAAGCTCATAACGCTAGCAATGCAGAAGTTCAGCTAGTTGAACTTTTGACGGTCTTAACGCTCTTGATGCAGCAACCAATCACAGCGTCTCACTGTAGTGGTGCTGCCTAGCCAACCACGAGCCACGGATGTTCAAAACATCCAGCATAGAAAGTCCCGCCTACGATCATTGCTAGCTTCATCTTATAAATGTATCTGCTGCGTTTATGCATCGAACTAGTCGCTTTATGAGCGCAGCTTGATGCTGACAAAGCTTACAGTCTGAACGCACCATAAGGGTTTGGACTTCATCTTTGGAAACAATCCTAGGCTGAAAAATATCTGTTATCTTTGCCTAAATCACTTCACAGAGGACTGTTTTCTCAACAAAAGCCTTTTTGATAGTGGATTAATAATTGGCCCTAAAGGCGAGGCTACTCCATCAGAACCTGTACAGGTAAGAACTGTGGCTCAGCATTCCTAGCTCCGACCTCAAAACGTAGCTTTATATTTATATGTTTTATGGATTATAATGCAAAATGTAGCTTCATAGTGATTCATATTAATAAAAGGGTACAGAGGAGGTTAAATATTCCAAAGCCCACTCGTCTTGTAAAAGCCTCTGAATTCTCTCTGGTTCTTCAAAAGCCCATTTTCAGGTCGTCTTACAATCTCCAGTGTTGCCATTGTTCACCAATGTGATTTTTTCCTCCCTAAATACTAAAATGCAACAAACTTCTGTAAACTATCAGAGTACGACTCCATGTTCATGCTGTGATAATAGCCGGTATAAGATGTTCTGCAGGGGGAGTTTCACAAAGGGTAGGAGGGCTTAGAGAGGATCAGGCGAATATCAAGGCGTCAGATACGGAAGTGATGAGAAGGAAACTTTATTTAAGGTGGATTTTTTGAGAAGAATTATTTAGGGTAAAATCTTTGAGTTGTGCCTGGAAGAAGTATAACCCCCCCCCCCCCCCCCCCCCCCCCCCCGTTTTATTACTATAGTTCACGCTGCTTTACAGTAATAAAGTCAACCTTATTTACACAGAATATTTTAGCAACAAGGTGGTTCAAGGTGCTTAAATGAATAAAAGCAATAAGAGGTCAATTGAATATGCGCCCCCTGCAGGTTGGTGTTGCTCATAGGCCTCTGGTTGAGTGTCTTGGTATAATGAGGACTTCCCGTCTTTGCAGACATGGAAGATTCTGACCGTCTCCCTTGTTCCCTGACATTTTGGGAGTCTGCATGGTGACCATGTAGAGTCACTGTGGGCAGCCATGGTGACGTGTGATTGGGAGGGGAGTCTGTCCTCATCCTGATCCTGTTGTTGGACCTGTCTGCTGGGCTGGATCATCCATAACAAACAGCTTGTTTCAGCACTATGTGGTGTGATTGGTACCGAGCCACTTGGGCCAGGAGTCATTCAGAACATCTTACAGCTTCCATGACAGGAATAGGACACTGCTTGCTGACGCCTGGGGTGGATCAGGTTAATCTGAACTGAATTTATGGGATCCAAATGATCCTGTTTTATTCAGTGGGTCAGATTTAAAACAGAGTCGACCATGTTGCATTTTAAACTGAATGTTGCAATGGACCCAATCAGTGAGTTCAAGGTGACCAAGAATGCAGATTATGCAGCAAAGTGGACCAAAAAGTAACCAGAAAGCCTGATAGAGTCTGGCAGAGACTGTTTCTCTTCATCATTTGGTTATCGGGTTATTTTATCACATATTAAATGTTTTTGATGATTTGACATCAGAACCTTTTTATTAGAGGAGAAATGTTGGGTTCTGGAGTATTTTTCTCTGCTGCTCTTTCACTGGCTGCTTACAGGACGAGGCCCGGCTTATTGTTCTGGCCCAGCAGGATATTGCTCTGTTCTTCCTGGTCTGCCTGAAGCCAAGGCTCCGAGCCAGGAATGTTTCTCATCGACATGTTTTCTTTGTTGGGTCGGTGCCGGCGCCGCGCCCCGAACGCCTCTTCCCTGGAAGCATTATATGATGAGTGGCTGATATGATGAGCAGCATCCTCTCCTCGGCTGTCAGGAGGAATGTTAACGAATCATTTACCCAGAAGACGACATGTAAAAACAGGCTCAGAAAACTGTCACCAGCCCACAGGCAAAAGCAGCTTCTAGGAAACATTCATGTCTGATGGATCACCGTGTCGGCTGTTCTCTGCAGCTCTCAGGCTTCTTAATATTCAAATGATTCGACAACACGTCTTAAAATAACATGTGGCTCCTTCTGCATTCCAGATGCTGTTATCTCAGGCACTCCCAGCCTTTCTGCTGTCAGGGATCTACAGTGTACAAAGGTCCTGGCAGCGCTTCTGGGTTAGGGCCTTACTGAGGGAGGGATCCACTACCAGACGGTCTGCTTGGTGATGACGCAGCAGAGACAGACGACCTTATCAACGCTTGGAGAGAGAAAAAACATCTGAGATGGAATAATATCTGTTCAGATGATTTCATGTTCAGAGACAGAATCATGAAGCAGAACGTCACTGGGACACCCTGGACATGTCCCCGTCCATCACAACGTCTGAACCCAAGCATGGACAGCTAGACCCCATGCTGGGATTTGAACCAATGACCTTGCTGCCCCAGCATAAAAAAATGAATAAAATACATAAAAATGTTGTTTTAATCAATGACTCACATTCTTAGCGAGAATTTTGAATCTTTTTTGGGTCTAATTTTATTAGATCAGATTAGAACATAGAAAATAATAATTATAGAGTCTTCCTCCTTTAACCTCACCTGTGCTCACCTGTTCTCTGGGAGGTTCCTGAGAAAGCTGGTAGACCTTCAGGGTGTTTCTGCTGGCCGAAAAATCTGATCAAAGCAGATAATTACAGCGAGCTTCTGCATACAGGAGGATATTAAATGATGATTCCTGGCAGCGTGTCGCCTGATTTTATTGTTTTTGTTTTATTTGGAACCATTTTAGCTGCTGGCTGGAAAATCTGCTGGTTTTTACCTGGAGCTCATTAGCAGCTTCAGTTCCTGGAAACGTTTTCCAAACTGAACACTTACATACAATAAAAACGTTACAGGAAGAAATGAATAAATGTGTGGAATAATGATGGATATGACCACAGTCTGGCTGATGTTCCAGAACCACCAGAAGAACCGCAGAGCAGCTTCACCAGGTCCAGGAGGGTCCCAGAACCAGAACCGTCTCCTCCTGAGGACGAAGCTGAAGACAGACCGCAGTAGGCTCCTGTTCTCTGGTACTCTGGAGAGAGCGCCACCATCAGTCCTGTTAACGCCACTGAAGCATCCAGATCCAGTCCATGTGTGGGGTTCTGGTTCTGGTCCCCTGCAGGTTCTGCTCAGGATGAAGAACTTCCTCCACCCATCCAGTAGCAGTCTGGAGAAGACCTGAAGGTTCTCCAGCAGGATGGGGAACAACGTGGCTCAAAGATCAGAACCTGTAGATTCTGGACCTTTGGTCTGGATCTGAGCCTGATGAAGAACCTGAGATAAATCTGATACAAACTGTTCACAAAAATTAAAGGAACACTTTTTTATTAAGCCTGGCATGAAATCAGTTTAACCTGTCTGATAATTTTCTGGTTGGTTAAGCAGCTGAGGGCATCGTTAATCACTATCAGCTGTATTGGTGTTCATGGACTTAACAACAGGTGCACTACAGTGGCAACAATGAGAAAACCCTCAAAACAGGGCTGGTTTTACACGTGGAGGTCATTTCAAGTTTCTCCCTCTTCATCTTTTTTGGCTGGTTTTGGCTTGAGTAATTATCTCTACTGGCAGTATGAGGCGATTCCTTTACCCTACAGAAGTTGCACAGGTTGTCCAACTTGTCCAGGATGGCACATCCACACGTGCTGCAGCAAACAGGTTTAAAGTGTCTCCCAGCACAATCTGCAGAACATGGAGGAGATTTCAGGAGACTGGTGGTTATTCTTGGAGAGCTGGACAGTAGAAGGTCCTCAACCCACCTGTGCTCACTGCCCAGCACCGTGGAGCTCGACTGACATTTTCTCAAGAAGACCAGAATGGGCAAGTCCACCACTAGCGCCCTGTACTTTTTACAGACGAGAGCAGGTTCACCCTGAGCACCTGTGATAGACGTGAAAGAGTGGAGAAGACAAGGAGAACGTTGTTCAACATGACAGGTTTGGTGGTGGGTCAGTGATGGTCTGGGGAGGCATATCCATGGAGGGACACACAGACATCTACTGCCTAGGAAATGGTGCTCTGACTGCCATAAGGTATGGAGATGAAATCCTTGAACCCATTGTCAGACCCAACGCTGGTGCAGTAGGTCCTGGTTTCCTCCTAATGCCTAATGTGGCCAGAGTATGCAGGCAGAAACTGGAGGATGAAGGAACTTAACCAATTGAATGGCCTTCTTGATCCCCTGACTTAAACCCAATAGAACATCTGTGGGACATTATGTTTCGGTCCATTAGGCGCCACCAGGTTGCTCCTCAGACTGTACAACAGCTCAGGGATACCATCACACAGATCTGGGAGGAAATGCCACAAGACACCATCCATCGTCTCATTGGGAGCATGTCCCGACGTTGTCAAGCATGCATACAAGCTGGTGGGGGCCATCATAGATACTGAAAAGCATTTTGAATTGCAGAAATTACGTTTTTTTTTTTTTAATGGACTAGCCTGCCACATCTTCATTTCACTCTGATTATAATTGGCATCCTTTTGTTCCTAAGACATCGCCCTGTCGTTATTTGTATAGATATCCAACTTCATATTGAGATCTGATGTATCTAATGTGTTTCTTTAAAGTGCTCATTTAATTTTTGTGAGCAGTGTATTTGCTAAAACAACCTTCAGATCTTATCATCCTCATAAGTGGAAACAAGGAAAGCAACCTAAAATATTGAAGATGATGAATAAAAAGAGTTTTTCTGTCATGATGCTGAAATGGAGAAACTTCTGATCATCCAGGAACAGAAGCGGCAAGTTTGTCTTGGTCACTGGAGCTGATCTTGATCAGAATCATTTTACTCTGTTAATTTTCCTGAAATCTGTTCCTATAAAAAGGAGCAACATCAGATGAACAGAAAGTCGTCCTCTGGGTTTACCTGCAGAGGTATTATCAGCTGGGTGGGGCTGAGGGCTTGGCAGGCATTCCTGCTGATGAAGATGTCTGGAAGACGCGTCTGAAACATCAGTAGCTCCACCCGCTCAGCTCTCTGTTCCTCCCACAGGGAGGAGCGATTCATGACGACCTGCTGGCTTCTCCTTCTCTGGAACATGTTCTGCTGTCAGGTTGTAGCTGAGACGCGTCATGCACCAGGTTTTAGTGTTTTCAGGGTTTCAAAGCTTTTCTTTAAATTCTATTCCAGTCCAATTCCATCTTTTCTCACATCAGTCGCAGTTATGGCTGAAACTCAACTCAAACTGATAACACCAGTAAAGAGAGCCTACCTTACAGGTAGGCTCTCTTTACTGCCTCTCTGCTGCCTTCTCCAAACACAGACGGTCTCTGCAGATGACCGCTTATGCTGAGCCTGGTTCTGTTGGAGGTTTCTTCCTGTTAAAAGGGAGTTTTTCCTCTCCACTGTCGCTTCATGCTACCTCAGTGTGAGGGGTTGCTGAGAATTACACGACGCAATCTTCTGTGGTTCTCTAATTCCTACATTAAATATTTTATTGTAATAACTCTTCTTGTAAAGTAACTTGAGATGACATCTGTTGTGAAACGGAGCTATATAAATAAACTGAATTGAATTTAAATTGAAAAAGTTTAAACTGGAAAAATGAATGTCAAACATTTCAAAGGGGGTTGAATACATTTTGTGTGGATGATGTAGCTGATAAATCCAGATAAAACCCAGTTTAGAGTGATTCATCATGGCTGAATCAAAGCTTTAAATGGCTTTAGTTCGCAGGCTCTGATCTGTTTGTTCTGGGTTCTGGGTTCTGACCCAGGGAACAGAGTCCTTTCTCCCTGAGCCGGGCTGCAGGCGGGTCAGATGAAGTTCAGAACTGTGGCGCTTGATGAAGTCCAGAAGGAGAAGCAGCTCAGTCAGCTGAAAAGGTTTAACTATTTTTTGTCTTCAGCTTCCAGAAACATCTCCACCAACAGGAATTACCGCTCTGAGCCGCAGAAATGCTCTGCTGTGTCTGGGCCTGATTGGGTCAGCAAGATAACGGCACAATGGTGCTGAAATGGAATCCCAGAATTACAGGTGTGTGGCTGAGCTGTCAGGGAGGACAACGCGTGAAGAAGGTGGGTGAGGTTGTTTCTGCTTCATGCTCCAATGCAGAACATTTACAGGCTGGGAGGAAATAACTCTCTCCTCTGATAAGACAAGACAAGAAATTGTCTGCTGGAATGAAGTCCCTTCCAGGTTGAGACTAATAGCTCTGATCAGTTCAGTTTACTTCTATAGCGCCAATTAACAAAACAGATGTCATCTCAATGCACTTTACTAGAAAAGTTCTTGAGACGGTATCTTGTCCACGGCCAAAATGAAATAGACTAAAAGTTAACCTGACAAAAGCAAACTATGAAAATCTTTTTTTTTTCTTTTTTTTTTCTTTTTTTTTCTTTTTTTTACGTGTCCTGTCTAGCAGTATGCTACTCAGAATTGGTGTCTGAGTACCAAGTTTAAGCCCAGCAGTTTTACTTTCCCAAGCAGAGTATTACAGCTTCGCTGTAATACTCTGCTTGATGTATATGTATGAAAAATCTTTATTAGTGATTACTGTGGGTTCAATTTACTGACGTCATGGACATTAAACTGAGACAAGAAGGGAGAAAGGAAGAAGGTGAAGAAAAGAAACCGGACCAACAGAGGTGCGAACCGACGACACAAGACAGGGAGGCAAATAAAGAACACAAGAAAACATCCCAGTCCTCCACCTCTGCCGGACGGCAGAGAAACAGTAATAAAAAACAAAAACAACAAACTGTACAGAACCAAACCAATAGTTCGGATCTAGTAGAATAAACTAAGAATTACACATTCACTACACACAAGCATTGATTAATGAACATAATACAAATGCTTCTGGTAAGCTCCTGTGAACAACTAACTAATGATGATAACCTCAGCTTAAGATATGTCCGTCCTCACCAATGTCCCCACACCTATGTGTGTGCGAGCATGCAGGTCTGAATAAGGTTTCCCCATGCAAGTGATTGATAGTTGGTGTAAGGAACCGTCAATCCGTCCTACAGGAATCGGCACAGAAATTGAGGAGGCAAGAGATGTATGCATTCAGAGTCCCACAGAGTACAGAGGCCACAGGCGGATCAGCGCAGGGTCGATCACCCACCAAGAGGGGAACAGATGGAAGCCCCAGGGGAGCACCCTCCAGCCGCAATGCTGGGGCCCGAGAGATCGCAGTGACGAGCCCACGGGCTCCGCCGGTAACCGGCTACGCCAGGGCGGGCCCGGATCAGGAACCGGAGGCCACGGGGACCAGGGGCACCCCGCCCCCCAGCGGGGCCCCAACCAGGGACCAGCCGACAAGGGCCCCCCGCCGCCACCGCAGGCAAGGGGGAACAGGCCCCCCCCCGGCCAAGCCCCAGCCAGGGCCCCAGCCGGGGGGCACGCCGCCCCAGAACCCCGAGCCCCAGGCCCAGCCCAGACCCTCCCAGAGCAGCACAGCACCAGGCCAGTAACCCGTGTCCGCCAGCACGACCCCTCTAAGGCGCCGCATGCAGCCACTAGGAGTCACCACACAAAGCCCCCAAAGTCCCACCCCAGGCGAGGGTCACGGCACCTACCGCCGAACCGCAAGCGGACCCACCCCCAAGGACCTCCCCGCAGTCACCACCAACCCTTAAGCTCCACATCGGCAACCGTGTCCCACAGAACGGAATCAAGGGCCCGACCCCACTAGGTGATGGAACTGATCAAGGGTGACCAGAAAGATTGATCAGATGTGGAGGCAGATGCCGTTTCTAGACCAATGTAATCCAGAAGGAGATCTCTATATTGATTAATATTCAGAGTATTTTTATTTTTCCAGTTCAAGAGGATATTTTTCTTAGCGATGCATAAGGCGATGTGAAATAATTGCATAGACTTTGTATCCATGGTAACTTCATCTATATTTCCCAGCAAGCAAACTCTGGGAGCAGGTGTGATATTACATTTCAGACACTTTGATAGATCTTCACATATCTGGTACCAATATTTCTTAACAGGTGGGCAGAACCAAAGAGCATGAATATAATTGTCTGGTAGATTGCTTGTACATTGTAAACAGGTATCAGACGGCGTATAACCCATCTTGAACATCCGTTGCCCTGTATAATGCACTCTATGAAGGATTTTATATTGTATTAATCGTAGATTAGGATTTTTAAGAAATGTAAAGGTTCTTAATGAAATTTGAGACCAGAGGTTTTGGTCTATTGAGATGGACAAGTCCATCTCCCATTTTGAAATAGGAAGGGCTATTGATTCATCTATTCTATTTAATGTTTTGTATATTTTAGATAGCAGTTTGGGAGGGTTAAGATTAAGGAAGTCTAAAACTTTTCCTGGAATTTGTAAATCAACTGTATTGAGCCTAAATTTATTTTTTATAATTGATTTAATTTGTTGGTATTCTAAGAATTTATTCTTGTTAATTCCGAATTGTGTAACCAATGTATTAAATTGGATAAAGTCTGTTCCATCAAATATATGCTCCAGGTATTCAATTCCTTTACAACTCCAGCCTGGAAAGTTGATCATGCATTTTTTTTGTAAGATATCCGGGTTATTCCAGATGGGTGTACGCCTGCATGGGACTAGTGAGGTCTTTGTCATTTTAAGAAATTCCCACCAAGCTGTCAGAGAGAAGCTGATATTAATACTTTTAAAACATTCATTTTGTTTTATATTTGAGCTAACAAAAGGTAGATCTGAAAGTTTTATCTTATTGCATAGTGTCTGTTCTACATCTAATCTAATTAAAATAAATACGACTTGGACCAAACAAGAAAATAGAGTAATTAGATGTGGTTTACTAAACATAAGATCCCTCTCCTCAAAGACTTTATTAGTAAATGACTTGATATGTGATAATAAAATTGATCTATTTTGCCTATCAGAAACCTGGTTACAGCAGGAGGATTTTATAATTATAAATGAGTCAACTCCTACCAATTATCAGAATTTTCACATTCCTAGAAGTTCTGGGCGAGGAGGAGGAGTTGCAACCATCTTTCATTCAAATTTACAAATTCCCCCTAGACCAGTTATTAACTACAGCTCTTTAGAACATCTAATCCTTAGTTTTCCTCATCCAAGCTGCAAAACATTAAAACCGTAAGACAATGCTGTAACAAGTTTTAAAGAATCTGTTCCATTCTTGTTTCCGTATGTGTCTCAGAATACCACAGTGGATGGCAGTAATTCCAACACTAACCCTTCAGATATTGATGGTCTGGTTCAAAGTATTACTTCCTCACTGCGTTTGGCACTAGACAGTGTAGCCCCCTTAAAAAAGAAGGTAATCAGCCATAGGAGGCTGGCTCCCTGGTTTAATGCAGAGTTACGTACTTTAAAGCAGAATACTAGGAAACTGGAGAGAAAATGGCGCTCTACACACTTAAATGATTCCTTTCTAACTTGGAAAAATAGTTACTACTTTATAAAAACGCCCTTCAACAAACTAGAACAGCATATTTCTCATCATTAATAGAGGTAAATAAAAACAATCCTAGGTTTCTTTTTAGTACAGTTACCAAACTTACACAGAGTCATAGCTCTGTTGAGCCAACTATTCTCCCTTCTCTCAGTAGTGATGACTTTATGGGATTCTTCATAAGTAAAATAAATTCTATAAAGAATAAAATCATTGGCATTCTCCCAAACATGACTAACTCTCTCTCAGTAACTGAGGCAGTATCAGAGAGAACTGTAGAACCATGTTTATGTCTGTACCTTTTTGATTCTGTTGAACTTTATGAATTATCACAAATATTAGTTTCATCTAAACCCTCAACTTGTATGTTAGACCCAATACCAACCAAATTATTTAAGGAAGTGTTCCCTCTGGTTACTGGCCCTATCCTAGACATGATGAATCTATCTTTAATAAATGGATATGTGCCTCAGGAATTTAAGGTTGCTGTAATTAAACCTTTACTTAAGAAACCCTCCCTGGATCAAGATGATTTAGCTAACTACAGACCTATATCTAACCTTCCTTTCTTATCCAAAATTCTTGAGAAAATAGTTGCTAATCAAGTATGTGAGCATCTAAACAGCAACAACCTGTTTGAGGAATTTCAGTCAGGTTTTAGAGCTGATCATAGCACTGAAACAGTACTGGTAAAAGTTACTAATGATATTCTAATGGCCTCAGATAATGGATCTGTGACGGTTCTGGTCTTGTTAGATCTGGATGGCATTAATTTGGCCTCTGGTAATAATGTAAAGAACCTTGGTGTAATTTTTGACCAAGACATGACATTTAAATCTCATATTAAACAGGTTTCTAGGATTTCTTTCTTTCACCTCTGGAATATTGCTAAAATTAGAAACATCCTGTCCAGGAGTGATGCAGAGAAACTAGTCCATGCATTTGTTACTTCAAGGCTGGACTACTGTAATTCCTTATTATCAGGAAGTCCACAAAATGCAATCAAAAGCCTTCAGTTGATCCAAAATGCTGCAGCAAGAGTTCTGATGAATATTAAAAAGAGAGATCACATTTCTCCTGTTTTGGCTTCTCTCCATTGGCTCCCTGTTAAATCCAGAATAGAGTTTAAGATCCTCCTCCTTACGTATAAAGCCCTTAATAATCAGCTCCATCATACATCAGAGATCTGATTGTTCCATATGTTCCTAACAGAGAACTTTGTTCTCAGAATGCAGGTCTACTGGTAGTTCCTAGGATTTCTAAAAGTAGAATAGGAGGCAGATCTTTTAGTTATCAGGCTCCTCTCCTGTGGAACCAGCTCCCAGTTTTAGTCCATGAGGCAGATACTCTGTCTGTTTTTAAGACTAGGCTTAAAACCTTCCTTTTTGATAAAGCTTATAGTTAGAATGGCTTAGGTTATCCTGAGTTATTTTTGTAGTTATGCTGCTATAGGTTTAGACTGTTGGAGGACAGACTGACCACTTTTCTTCTCTCTTCTACTTTTCTCTCCTACTACTCTCCAGATATATTTTTTCTGCTGTTATTGTGATTGTTAACCCAGTTTTCTCTCAGTGTTTTTCTCCCCATAGAAGCTCCACATGGTCTGGTATCCTGCTCAGCTACAGCGCCCCCTGCTGGATGGGGAACATCGGTCCAGATGATGCTCTAAGTCACAGAGCATCCTCCATGCTGTCTCTTCTCTGTCTTCTCAGACCCCCAGACGGTCGTGGCAGATGACCGCTTGTACTGATCCAGGTTCTGGTTCTGGTTCTGCTGGAGGTTTCTTCCTGTTAAAGGGGAGTTTTTCCTCTCCACTGTCGCTACATGCTTGCTCAGTATGAGGGATTGCTGAGGAATTGCTGTGGTTGGAGTCTGCATGATCCGGGTACAACCTCACATCCATGACTCAGCACAATCTGCTGGGATTCCTTACATAGAAAACTTTTAACTGGTTGGAATGTTTGGATAATTGGATTGAAATGATTTTTGTTGTAAAGCGCCTTGAGATGACATTTGTTGGGAATTGGTGCTATATGAATAAAAGTGAAGTTAAATTAATTTAATTGAATGATAAAATTACTGTATTTGTAAGTTCCATTGTTGCTTTAACAAATACAATGGGGGCAAAAAATGAGATGCTTGTTAGGAAGCCCCCCCTGCTTGGTTACCGTGGCGATGTGTTTGGGATCATTGTCTTGCTGAAAGTCCAATGGCCGCTGGCTGCTCTGCTTTGTGACCGCATTCCATGGATTTCGCCATAGCTCCTCCATTGCTGTAGTACCTCCATTTGGCCACTAGGCCCCCATTGAAAAGCATTGGACTTTAGACACGTTATAAACAACTTTAATGCCTTGTGCCCCAACGTTTTAAACTTTCCATGGCTACATATTCTTCCTGAGATAACGCTGGGCTCATAAAAAACCTGGGCACATGATTACTATCATCAAAAATACGTTCACAAGGTATTCAGATATTTTCCTACCCTTTGTGAAATTAGGAAAACTGCATTTAGGAAAGGCAAACAAATTGTTTCACTATTACTCTTTCTTCCCAGTCCAGCTTACTAGATCATCCAGGACAAGTTTTAAATGGTTTAAATTCTCCCACTGTGCGTCATTTAAAACCCAATTACTAACTGCAATGTACTCTGTTATGTTTCCCAACTCAGTGATCATGTAGAACAAACAGATACTGGAAATTTAAAATGATCTCTAGCTAGATGATGTGACATTTAAACTTTTAAACCTTTTATACTTTTAGACAAGATTATTTGCTTCTTTGAGATTTTTCTTAGTCACGTATAATTTGACAAAGAATTCATTAAAATCATTTGGCCCAAAATCTTCACATTTGTATAATTAATTCCTGATATTCATCATACATCTCAATCCATTAGACTTCAGATCAGCTTAACTGGAGAAATGTTTCCTCATTTAAAAACTTTGGCTGAAGCAGAATAATACCAGCAGCAAAGCGTGGATTCAGCTTCCAGAACAACATCTAAACCTCCAATAAGAAGTCATCTTTCTGAGGCAAAAATCCTCTGCAGCAACGCCACACCTCTGCTCAGCTCTCAGCGAGGACGGTCGCTTTTTTCCCTCCCTCCTCCTCCTGTGTCTTATCCCACAGCTCTCTGTCTCTTGTGCCGTCATCTGCAGTATCTTTTGGCAATTTTTCTCCGAAACCAAACTGAATAAGCGAAGATGGAAATGGTCAGCTGGTCTCTGAATGCTATTGATAAAATCTACTCAACTCTACGAAGCGCCGGTAAGGGTCAACCGTGGTGTCATATCTATTCGCAATCATGGTGATCGGGTTTCTGCTGATTGGAATGGGCAGTTACTGGAACTACCGAAAAATGGAGCAACAAAGATCTGAAACAAGGTTGAGATTGGTCACTGTCCTGGAAGCGATTGGACGGCTGAAGGAACAGCTGGATGCGTTGATTCGTACTGATGGGACTCCGAACCAAATGCTGGGGGAGCTGGGACGCAGAACAGACGCTGTAAGAGGCGATCTGGCCGGCGCTCTGGAACTCATCCGCAATTTGTCATCGAACTTGGAGAAACTGTCGGTGCGGATTGCGGCAACTGGAAATAATTGGATTTGGAACTATTAATCTGGGAATTAATTTGGATTTGGGACTTTAATTTGAACTACAATTTGGCTGAATTAGATTAAAAAAGAAACCACTGACAGACTTAAAGGGCACAGAGGAATATTTGCTCTCTCCCTGCTATCCAAATAATTACTGTTTTGGCTCCGTTGAAGACCTTCAACCTGGTCCTAATCAAATGTCCCTGAGAAGAATGTCAACAGAGTCTCCTCTCCCCCGTACACTTGCACCTACTGACGCACACACTGACATGGTTACACACACTCACATGCACACACACTGTCTCGCTGTATCCTAAATTCTCTCTCCTGCAACAGGAAGCTGGATAATAGCGCGCCTCGATGGCAGCGCGTTAACCTGTGAACTGGAGCTCATACCTGCCCATCCTTCCTGATGTGTCATTGTTAATGTCTGAATATGTGCTTAAATGTTTGTTGGTGTGGTTTTTTCTATTACCTGCGTTGTGAGTGCTGTACGGACCCACAACACAGTTGAGCGTTTTTTACCCCTCACTGTGGAACCCTCCCCTACCCAGATGTTTACTTCTCTATGTTTCATAAACGGGAGCGCCGCTCGGTGGCTGCATGCCCAACAGTGACCTGGATCTGTTTGTTGTTTTTGTTGTTTGTAATGATCTTGGACAGGTTGTACTGTATCTGTAAATTCCTTGTATGCATCATTCTTGTATGTGTCATACTTGGCCATTAAAGCTGATTCTGATTCTGATTCTAAATGGCCGTGCATTGTGGCAACTGTTCTCTGTTCAGCTTGTTTGGGTTAAATATTGTTTTAAGTGAATGAAAGATAAATACTATTGAATAGGAGCAGAGAATCGCACTAGCCCCACCCACATGGAATTAAAAAATGAACAGGTTCATATAAATCTGATCAGGAGTTAACGTCTGATCCAGTCTGAAACTACGTGATCGGGTCCGATTTCTGGTCATCTTACTGGATCTCAACATCCATAGTTTCTATATTAAAGCAAAACGTTGATAACAGGACATGGAGAATGTTTGGTTACTGGGAGCATCATCCCAGTAGCGTTTGGTTACTGGGAGCATCATCCCAGTAGCGTTTGGTTACTGGGAGCATCATCCCAGTAGCGTTTGGTTACTGGGAGCATCATCCCAGTAGCTATTTCATATCCAACAAGGCATTAAATAAAATCAAAAAATTCAAAATTCCCCTCCCTCCCACCGTGGGCGGTGTTTCCCATTCCTAGCTCGGGTTCTCTACCAGACGCCTGGAAGCTTTAAGGTCCTCCTCAGTATCTTTGTTCAAAGTTCTTCACTTTTCTGGACTGAGACGTTTGAGGTTCTTCCAGGGTTCTGATGGATCCATTCCTCCAGGGTCACCGATTACCACGGGAACCACCT
Source organism: Apricaphanius iberus (assembly GCA_028564705.1). Lineage (NCBI taxonomy): Eukaryota > Metazoa > Chordata > Actinopteri > Cyprinodontiformes > Aphaniidae > Apricaphanius > Apricaphanius iberus. Next base: position 138,427 of record JAPXFQ010002657.1, on the reverse strand, counting down.
TCTTCTTCCAAGCCTTCTCTAGCTCCTCTCTGAGCCCTTGGTATTTCTCATGTTCCTTCTTCTTGATGTTACCATCACCTGGTATTACCACATCCACCATAACGGCTTTCCTCTGCTCTTTATCAACCACCAGTTCAGCCACCCTGTAGAAGAAGTTGGTTCCATTCCTTGCATCCTAACGTATCGCTTATGATCACGGCGATGGAACATGAGTCCAGTGGTGAAATCTTTACGTTTCAGTGAACAGGCTGCTTCTTCTTCTCTTCACTTTAACCCAAATAATGAACCAAAACCTGTGATTCTTCTTCCTGTCCACTTTAGGCAGAAACCCATTCCCAACATTGCTGAGTTTCCCTGAAAGAGGAGAACATCTGCAGAAAGAACCAGTAAATCCCAACGTTTCTCGGTTTACAGCAGCTGCTCCAACAGAACGTTCTGGTAGGAATATATGCCGATAAAGTTGGTCTCCATCCAGGAAGGAACCGGAGGAACAGATTTCAGATTGTTTGGACTCGTTCAGGCCGAGGCTCCCATCAGCTCCTCCTGGAATCCGTCACACCCTGATGACAAATAACAGAACCGAGTCACACGGCACTGCAAACCCAGTCACAGTTTAACACTAGACCCCCAACAGGTCAAAGGTCATCACCCTGAAACAGCAGGGCTGCTGGGAAGGAGAAACAAGATGGCAGCAGGACTGAGGTTATCAGAGAGGAGATGTTGGACCAGGATGGACAGAACCATGATGGACAGAACCAGGATGGACAGAACCAGGATGGACGGAACCATGATGGACGGAACCAGGATGGACGGAACCAGGATGGACGGAACCATGATGGACGGAACCAGGATGGACAGAACCAGGATGGACGGAACCATGATGGACGGAACCAGGATGGACGGAACCAGGATGAACGGAACCATGATGGACGGAACCATGATGGACGGAACCAGGATAGACGGAACCATGATGGACGGAACCAGGATGGACGGAACCAGGATGAACGGAACCATGATGGACGGAACCATGGTGGACAGAAAAGGATGGACGGAACCAGGATGGACGGAACCAGGATGGAAAGAACCATGATGGACGGAACCAGGATGGACGGAACCATGGTGGACAGAAAAGGATGGACGGAACCAGGATGGACGGAACCAGGATGGACGGAACCAGGATGGAAAGAACCATGATGGACGGAACCATGATGGACGGAACCATGATGGACAGAACCATGATGGACGGAACCAGGATGGACAGAACCATGATGGACGGAACCATGATGGACGGATCCAGGACGGACGGAACCATGATGGACGGATCCAGGATGGACGGAACCATGATGGACGGAACCAGGATGGACGGAACCATGATGGACAGAACCATGATGGACGGAACCATGATGGACGGAACCATGATGGACGGAACCATGATGGAAAGAACCATGATGGACGGAACCATGATGGACGGAACCATGATGGACAGAACCATGATGGACGGAACCATGATGGACGGAACCATGATGGACGGAACCATGATGGACGGAACCATGATGGATAAAATAAAAATGTGTGGTTATTTAAACATTCCTTAATCACATATTATGTGAAATTGTTCAGAATTATTTAATTTTAAGACGTACTTTTGGAATGTGGAGGCTGATTTGAACAGTTTGTTTTAGTTTTAGCAATATTTCTGCCACAAGCGGCCCTTTAAGGACATTCAGCAGCTTGATGTGGCCCAAAAATGATGTTTGACACCTGATACTCTAAAGCAAAGTGGTGGAGGGGAATACAGTGTCATCATTTCGTCTTAGTGGAACACTTAAAGCAATTAGTGAAGGTCAAGGAACCAAAATACTTTAGTAGCAAAACTACTACTAATAATAATAATAATAACCCAGAAAAGGATCCTAGATGTTCTCCTTGAACCTGACTTTGATAAGCAGATGGACCGGGCCAGAAGTTCTGCAGACCCAGATGGGCAGAATTAAGGCTTATTCAGCCGAAGGATGCGGATTTTTCCTGACAATAATTGGAGTAATTTGGGGGGGGGGGGGGGGCTTCTCTTCAAATCACAGCTGGTTCTACTGCTCCCCCTGGTGGACAGAAAGCAGAATTACAAGACACGTATCCTAATCTGTGGATTGCCTTGAGAACTGCCTGGACTCTTCCTGTAACCGCTGCGTCAGCAGAGAAGCTGAAGCTAATCAGGAACTACCTAAGGTCCTCCCTGGTCAGGCCATAATCAGCATCAATCATGAGGTGGGAAACCAGATGTCATATGAGGACATTATTGATGACATGGATGGATGAATTTTTCACACAGCTGTGACATGAAATACTAATCTGATAGCATCTTTACTAATGGAGCACAGTAGGCCTAGCAGTTTTTCTTGTACACTCATATACTTACAATCATCGGATACTGTTGGTTTGTTTTCTTTATTGCACTTTGAAGTATGTGGTGGAATACTTATATATTATATATTTGTTTATTCAAATGGTCAAACAGTGACGGATCCAAAATGGTCACATGTTAAGCTCCTTACCAACCCTAATATTACTGGTATTCTTATTTAAATATGGAAGTTTATATATATATTATTAGCAGCCTGATTTTCTGTCGATGTTGACCTTTTTGATTCATTTTTATTTATAATTTGATCTTATTGTTTTCAGTGTTAAAAATTTGCTTGACAACATATGTTCCTGTATGAATGATCAAAATAAAATGATAATAAATCACAGTGTGTTTTATTTATAGGTATATAGGAGTTGTTTCCTTTGAAGATGATTATTATTAGCCTACCTCTGAACAAGGGTTTGTTTGTCCCTCCGTTTTATCATAATGCTAAACAATATAACTAAAAAACGAATGACTTGCTGGATTTGATAGAACAAGTGATTCACATTTGGATCTGATCTTGTCCACCGTCTTGATTCAGGAATCTTTAATCAGTTTTTGTCGTAATTGTCAGCATTAACTTAGCCCCTTTATTATGGTATGTATGATGTGAACAGCCCCTCCCAGGGTGGAGGTCTGCTCTCTGACGGCTTTCTAGTTTTTATTAGTTATGAGAGGTTATCATGACTCTACCATGTTTTTCCTGGAATTTGTGACAATTTATGGTGTGTTTATAGATCATCTAAGGTTGGCTATTGTTCCATTGTAGTTTGGCAAAGTAGGGGCCCCTACATTGCTAGAAACGGCCCTGACTATATAGACCTCCATTCATTCTGCACTCGTCCTGAGAGCGCCCTCATCTGGAACCAGAGTGGAACTGCAACCAGTTCAGAAGCTGGAAATTCACTGAGTGACACTTCTTCCCTTATTAGACATTCTCTGGTAGTGGTTTGCTGTGCTGGGTCCATGTTCTGTATTGCCTGGGGTGGTTTATTTCCTCATTTATCTTGTCCTGACCCCCACTGGTCCCACAACCACCTTTCCTGGTTTATTGTGATGAATCCCTTTTTAATTAGTTTTATTAAAAGAATTTGTCTTTATCAAAATTCCTTTTTTTTGCAACCTTGTTTCCTGCTGCCTTTGTGGAGCCAACCTATGTGAGCCTAATTGGTACCATCTTCTATTTCCTTGGGTAAGCGGCGTTGTTGTTATTCCCTTTCTGGGTGGTTCCTAATCATTAACTTAAAGGGGCTCGCCCTATAGTGCCCACTCTGTTTAGTGCCACTATAATGAATTTACTTGAATGGAGGTTTGCAGGGAAAGTTCAACATGTTGTTTTGCTCCAATGAGCTTCTCATAGTGAAAAAGTTGCTGATTTTTGCACATTTCCCAGCATGTTGAAGCTTTCTTGTTTTTCTCTGAGCCACTTTTCCTGTTTCAGTATTCAGAGTTCTCCGACGCCTTACGTTAGAGGCGCTGCAGGGGCAGCTAGTACGGCAAGCTGTTTGGGTAGAAGCTCCATGTCATTTATTCTGTTTTGTAGACGACTAAACATTTAATCTACTAGTTAGAATTTTTGCCAAACTAGCTCAGAAATACTCGTACTAATAACTCATTTTCACCTATTTGTGTCTTTGATAGATTTGGACCACTTGGCTTGCCATAGAACCGGCCCACCAGGACATGTCCTGCTGCTCCAGACTAGCCACTCCGGGCCTGATTGCATGTTGTGCTGAATATTGTATAAATGTTTATTGTCATCGTTATTATGGAACCTGTGCTTCTATAGAGCGGCACTGAAACTAATTCCACCAATCAATGAATCCATCAGAGCAGCTGTTCTGTCTGCGTATTGATCTGACGGACCTGACAGCTTTGGTGGTGACAAAAGATTTTATTTCAGGTAACAAACTTGGAGTTTAATCCCCCCATATTTACTCTGAGCTAAACCTCTACAGAAACTACAGCTTCAGCTTTTATTGAACAGGAACAGAAACCAGCTGCAGGAACATTGTCAAATAAAACAGAACATTAAATCTCTCCATCAGGCTGGGTGGGTGTGGCCAGAACTGTCTGGGCGAGGAAGAGGACGAAGAGGAAGGAAGACCAGCCTGAAGTCCTGATAACGAGAAGAAAGAGAGAAATGATTAACGAGAAGCAGAGGATGGACGGACGGACGGACGGATGAAGGATGGTTGTAGGGCTGCGCGGTATGGCAAAATGTTCATATCACAGTACTTTTTGAAAACATATCGCTATTACAGTATTTAACAGTGTTTTTTTCCATGCAAGACGGTTCATATCCACCTTATCTTAAAAGAATAACATTTTAATAAATGAAAGAATGAAACACTTGCTTTAAATAGCCTATTTTACTGTCATAAGGACGGCATCATGTTGTTTTTTTTCCAGACACAAGTGAATGATATAATTTTTTTAAAAGAATTATGATTCTAGTACGGGCTGCACGGTGGCGCAGTGGTTGGCGCTGTTGGCTTGCAGCAAGAAGGTCGTGGGTTCGTATCCCGGCCCAGGGTCTTTCTGTGTGGAGTTTGCATGTTCTCCCCGTGTATGCGTGGGTTCTCTCCGGGTACTCCGGCTTCCTCCCACAGTCCAAAAACATGCATGATAGGTGAATTGATCACTCTAAATTGTCCCTAGGAATGAATGTGAGTGTGAATGGTTGTCTGTCTCTCTGTGTTGGCCCTGCAACAGACTGGCGTCCTGTTCAGAGTGTACCCTGCCTAACGCCTGATAATTGCTGGGATAGGCTCCAGCTGCCCCGTGACCCTGAATTGGATAAGCGGTTAAGAAGATGGATGGATGGATGGATGGATGATTCTAGTAGATATTTTTAATTTTCTAACGGTGCGTACACACAGAATGTGACCAAAAATTGACATACGCCTCCAGCTGGTGGCTTTCACATACACACCTTGAAGCGTGTCCAAAGTGAACTGGTCGCACTTTAAAATATGCCCTTTTTACGTGCGTGAACCAGAAATGTGGAAGGATCCTGGCCGGGACCGCTGTAGAATCAGCTGCCCTCCTCCTCCTCCTCCTCCTCCCTTCAGGAGCTCCCAGTGGACTCTGGTCTCTGAGCTGATGGGGGACTGCGTGTTCGGCCTGGCCTCTGGTGGACAGTGCAGTGGGAGTTTGGGGAGCTACCAGATGAGCAGCGGCAGAATCAGTAAACAGCCCCGCTCCTCGCCCAGTTTGTGCTGCAAACGTCCAAGCAGCTGTTAGTAAAAGTTTATATGTGAGCGGCGCGGGACGTGCTGTGGTGAAGACATCAGGCGTGGGTGTCTTGGTGAGGAAGCTGTTCATGGCTCACTACTCGGCAGAGAGAGCGGGGCCTTTGGGGCCACAACGGCTCTTTTAAGAGCCACCCACAAACCTCTTAAGAACATTCCTGTCTAAATAGTTTAACCTCTTTATGTTTTTTTTTTAAATTCCTGTCCCTGTAAAGAAAACAGCTGATGTCGTGTAGCTCGGGGTGATTAGCCACGGTGTTAATCAGTTTACATCCTGCTGATGCTGTGACTCCATTCAGCCCCAGAATCACTGACACACTAAGCTGATTGGTTGTCACAGCGCGACTTGAACCCAAAGTTCAGATTTTTCCAACTTGAGCGACAGACGTGATAAAGGTGAATGACCAAAATGCACCACATAATATGCAGCGTGTATTTTCAGTCGCGCCTCAAACGCATCAGCAGCGCTACTTGGTCGAGGAAATCGGCCGGAAAAGCTTTTTCGCAACCCAAAATCTGCTTCTGACGCAGGATCCCCAGTCGCGCTCCTCCATTGACTTTACATGTAAACCGAACTCTCTGGTCGCATTGGTGGCGTTCGGTGTGTAAGCACCTTAAGGCTCAAAGTAAACTTGTTTTTTTACCACAGGTTGACGCAAGCAGGAAATTACTTCTTGTACTGGCTTTGCATGTAGTACTGAAGAATCCTGCTAGGGGGCAGAGTACAGACTCAGATCGGATTTTACCAAAGAAGAAGTAAAACAAACATGTAGAAGATTATTACCTGGTTAATATTCAGATAACAGATGAATATATGGATGGATGAACAGATGGATGGATGAATGAATGAACGGATGAACAGGTGGATGGATCAACAGATGGATGGATGGATGGATGGATGCAGGGGCAGAAATCCCATTTCAATTTTGGGGGGGACAATAAACAGTAAAATTTCAGAGAGTAATTTTTGGGGGGGACATGAAAAAAAATGCTCTCTCCTGCTTCTTTGCATCTGGTTTTGCATAGTTTGCCTTCAGCATGTTAAATAATGCTATGAATTGATGCCTTTATGACCACATTCAACAAAATGTCTTAATTTCCACAACAGTCAAAGTAGATTTACAAAAATGTAAGCATGAAGAAGTTCCAACATTATTACAGAAACACTTTCAGGGCTAATAACATCAAACTACTTCAAAAATCAAGTCAAGTATCAAAATTACTGAAATCTCTTTAATAAATCATAGAAATTTTTGTAGGCTATTAGAGAATAACTCTGTAATATTTAATAACTTTATCTAAGTCCTACTGAATGAAAAGATACACAAAATCTAAAAATATATTCTTGAAATATTTGTTTCATTTTAATAATTAAAAATAAAAAACGTTTACTTTACAAATACACTAAACATATAAATACTCTATAGTTTATCTGTGAATTTAATCGATCTCTCACTTTTCATAGTGTTTTTGGGTCTGTGTGGCCAATGGGATCATCATCGTGGTGGTGGTCTGTCATAAAGGGATCTCCGACCGGTGATCAAAGTCTAAAGATATCGCCCAGTAATCGGTGTCGATTTTCGACATAATATGACCACATTTGACATACATATTTAAGTTTGTAGAACCAGCATATGATAATTAAATTACTTACTGCTGGAAACCGCTGCCTTTTGATTCCCGCCTCCTGTGAGCCTGCAGGCTGCTGTGAAGCTGATAGCGGGTGAGAGCCGGCAGCCCCGCCCGTTGGAAACAGCTTGTGTGGACCGACCGTACCAACTTGAGGAATAAGGGGGGTGGACTATAATTTCTCAACAATTACCCTAACCCTAACACATTGTTTTGTATTTGCAGACTAACTTTTTTGTTGTGGTTTGAGAAGACAATACAGTTTTACTGATAGCATGTATGTGTTTACAATAACTTCTTTTGTGGGGGGGACAACTTTGTGTGAGGGGGGGACGTGTCCCCCCCCTCCCCCCCCGGGATCTCCGCTTATGGATGGATGGACACATGGATGGATGAACAGATGGATGGATGGATGGATGGATGGATGGATGAACAGATTGATGAACAGATGGATGGATTAACAGATGGATGGATGAACAGATGATGGATGAACAGATGGATGGATGGATGAACAGATTGATGAACAGATGGATGGATTAACAGATGGATGGATGAACAGATGGATGGATTAAGATGGATGGATAACAGATGGACGGATGGATGAACAGATTGATGAACAGATGGATGGATCAACAGATGGATGGATCAACAGATGGATGGATGGATGGATGAACAGATGGATGGATGAACAGATTGATGAACAGATGGATGGATGAACAGATGGATGGATGGATGGATTAACAGATGGATGGATAACAGATGGATGGATGGATGGATGAACAGATGGATGGATGAACAGATGGATGAACGATGGATGGATGAACAGATGGATGGATGAACAGATGGATGAACAGATGGATGAACAGATGGATGGATGGATGAACAGATGGATGGATGAACAGATGGATGAACAGATGGATGAACAGATGGATGGATGGATGAACAGATGGATGGATGGATGAACAGATGGATGGATGAACAGATGGATGGATGAACGGATGGATGAACAGATGGATGAACAGATGGATGAACAGATGGATGGATGGATGAACAGATGGATGGATGAACAGATGGATGAACAGATGGATGATGAACAGATGGATGGATGAACAGATGGATGGATGGACGGATGGATGA